>JALPQI010004621.1:0-76380 GCA_025490895.1 Thaumatotibia leucotreta
CTATGAAAATACATGCATTGGATACAAGCCCCATAATTGTATATTATTAAATCTGTCTTTTGCATTGCATTTGCACGACTCGAAATGACAAGGATAGTCTTATAAAATCTATCCCTCTCTATCTTTTTACCATCTAGTACTTTGACAAGTGTAATTTTTCAAAAGAGGTAGTGATAAATTACAAACTCGGCCGCTTTCATAAAAAAAAATCACCAAGGTTCAATGACCCCACTCGGTAAAATGAGGTAGTGTGCGTGAAGTGCGTGTGTGTGCGAAATGGGGAAATTTGACAGAATCTGAAAAATTTCCCACATCTATCCGACCCTTAATTTAAATTAAAAATATTAACGCCTAAAGAAAATTCCATTCTCTTTTAAATATTTAAAGAGATTATTCAATCAACGTGTCGCTTATCGAATTTACGAAAGTAGCGATAAAAATGTAATAGAGATTTCAAACAATGGTTGTAAAAGTAACTTTAGGTATACTCCATTTCAAATACCATGGCCCGATGCCACTGCAATGTTTTATGTGGCATCAGGCCATGGTATTTGAAATGGAGTATACATAATAAGTATATTCTGCTAGTGTATCAATATTTTGGTTAGGCGCGTATATAAATCGTGGCTCAAAGTAGTACTTAATGGTAACTAGGTAATTTAATTACTCTGTTATTCAATGTTTCATTCACATGCTACATTTTGAAAGTGTCAGTAGTACTTGTTTGTTCTAGTTTGTAGTTTTTTTTTTGTTCACGGCAGAACAGTTTTATTTTCATAATAATAGGTACTTTATTCGGTAGGTAAATAAAATAATTACATAATAAATAGGTAAATAAAAAACCTTATAAATAACACTAAATTAAAACTAAATAAACCTAAAATACATCTAAAAAATGGGGCCCCTTGGCATGGTGCTGAGAATGCAGGCAGCATTTCCCCGCTGTATGGCAATATTAATCCTTTGCGCGAGGAAGCTGCCAGCTCTTCGGTTTGTAGTTAGTTCTAAGTTTGTACTGTGCGAATTTTATTAATAAGTTATTTTATTCTACTAATGTCGTTGATTTGCAATGTCCTGTGATTGTTCTTACAGTAAAAAACGATTCGTGCCACGTACACAAATATTTCAAAATTGCTAGCAACAATTGCACTTTCATTTTTTTATGTTTAATTCACAAATTTGGCCTATTTTACTGATAAAAGAATTTTCCCCGCGTGAGATATTAACGCCATTGGAAATACTGAGGCCCGTTTCTCAAAAGCTTGTAACTTGTAATACAAGTGGAAGTATTAACATCATTAATAAGATAAAGAGTTCCGCTTGTATTACAAGTTACAAGCTTTCGAGGAATAGGCCCCAGATATCGTAAAAAAATTACATGGATTAATATGGTTTAAATACATTACGCTATATTCCAGCAATTTATAACAGCAACGGACAGTGCATTTTCACATTTATAACAGTTTATTGAAATTCGCAGGAAAAGAAATTTCGAGTGCAATTAACGAGTAAGTATAATTACAAAATGTAGCACTACCGCAAGCACATCAATTTACTTTGCGGAGTGATTTAATTTAAACATTTTCAACGTAATAATACGCTTTTTTACCAAGACTCAAAATTATTAAAATAAAATCGCTACAGATTTTTCATTGAATAAAACTCACATCGCTCAAAACTTTAATAATATACCTACATATTATAATGGCACATAATATTATGAACTCATTGTGAAAACAATACATATTTACATTATATTTTATTAAAATATTAGATTCTGATGCAGATGACGGCACAATTTGGTCTCATTACTGAAACAACTAGCCGGCAGAAGCACAAAATTGGGAGTCATGAAGATCCAGCGGAGACCCTACACAGACGAGAAAAAAAAAACAGGATTTAACTATATCAGAAAGTATAAAAACTTAATCCCTGGGAACTAGTAATAACTGACTTTAAGCAGGCTTTAAAATAGCTACCTAACACTTAAATATAAATAGTAACACATTACATGATTGTTTGACATTCAGCTTTTATGAAGGTTACAAGTTGGTTGGTAAGTGTTTGGAAAACTACTTACGTAAAGTCTTTTCGTCCAACATACCTACCTCAGTTCCTTAAAACGAAAGTCTTCAATTGATGTGTTACTCATAATGTCTTACGGTCCTTCATTGGCCGATCATTTCAAAAGTCAAAGTCGCTCAAAGAGCTATGGATACGGCCATGCTCGAGGTATCTCTACGTGATTGAATCACGAATGAGGAGATCCGTAAACGAACTAAAGTCACCGAAATAGCTCTCTAGATTAGCAAGCTGAAGTGGCAATGGGCAAGCTATAATATATTGCATGATCGACAACATGGTCGCGACGTCGATAGGCGAACTTATGAAGATCGCCGAAAGACAAGTAGATGCAGGTAACTTTCAACCGATGTATGTGAAGGTCCAAAGGGAAGGCCCATCTTCAACACTTTCAGCAATGGACGTATTATGGCTGAAATTAATTATGATGATGAGGGTGCCAAAATACAGTATGTGGTGCTGTGATGACCACACACTGCAAACATTTTCAATTTTACCACATTTAATACTAATTTATGTTTAGGTCCCTTCTTCAGTTTCTACCTAATTCTGCGACTTCTATAGCAGAAAAATCGGAAACGACAATTCATGTGATCGAAATTTTCTTATTAGTTTGTAAAAGCAAAATGAAACCTGTCAATAAAAACGAACGTGACTAGAAAAGAAACTATACAGTAATAAAATAACATCATAATCGTAGTTCTTATTTGTATTTCAAAGGAGCCTTTGGATATTACTCAAAAATCTAGTTGCAAAAGTGTAAAAAAAACTATTGCTTAACATAAACAGAGTACCTATTTAAAACAAACCCCCTTTTTCATAAACATCTCGTAACTTAACAAGACGATAAGACGTATCTTTTGTCCCTTTCGATCTTATAGACATATTGATAAGACCAAAAAAGATAAACGATGCTTATCAGCTTGCTAAGTTAGGAGTCGTTTATGAATACAGGGAGTCTTCATTTATTGACTGTAGGTTCAAAAGGACATGTCTATAAAATAAAAGTTTTCGCTAGTCAAATGAAGAATAACACATTACATTTTACTGAATTGACGAAACAGGCACGTGGTAATTTAATTCATTCCAGTTTTAATCAGATTAATTGGTTGGAAAAGCAGATTAGCTGCTCGGCGGACGGTGTATAATGTCCAATTGCAGCCATCTGCCTTCTTAAGCAGCGTGTAACAGAGTGCCGTAGTTTGACAAGCAAGGAAACTCAAACGACAGAATCAACACTTGATACAAATCCAGGAACTTAATTTTACATTGTATATTTTTAATAAAGGTAAGGTAAGGTACCGTTTTACATTTGTATCGGTTTTTATATGGTATTTGTTTAAAAGAATCACTTTATAAACAAATGTAATGTTCCCACAGTAAGCTGAATTCAGTCTTTTACCGATTATGGTCATCAAGCGACGTTATATAAAAATAGTATTATACAGTGTGTGGTCTTTAACACGGGAGAAAAATGAAATGAGTGACTCCTTAGACTATCAGCAATAATCCTGTAAAGGTCCCGGTGTTTCAAAGTGGTTAAGTTCGGAGATATTGTCATTCAAAGCTATGGACCTTTAGTACTGGATCTTTGCATCACGATGTCGTAGCTTGTCAGTCGCAAGACATCTTGATAGTATACCAGGTAGGAAGTCATAACAATAATTTTGTTTGCATTTTTACACTAATTTGATACGGTTTTAAAAAAAAAATTGTACATTTTTCAATGATTCAAAAATGATAAGTTATTGATAACTTTTAATTCAAGTAAATGAACCCATAATAATGAAAAATACATGAACAAAAAATTACAAAAAAATTTTTTTTTTTTAATTACAATATGTGGAAATGATTGTTGATCAGCTTACTAATGCACCGTTTAAATTTTCACCCCGGTTGTAGGCCACACACTGTATAATATAGAAACTTAAATACCTACATGAAAACGAACAAATAGTCTTTTGTGATAAATATGAAAAGTGACGCCCTTACCGGCAACTCTAGCTTTGCAAGCAGAATCACTTACGTCTTAGCTACGGAAGCCTCAGTAAGTATTCTCTTGAAGTTTTCCAAGAGAAACGATTGGTAGTTTGCTGCTTGAAAATGAAGCGACCAGGGTGTCAAGTGTGTTTGAACTTTACTGTACCGACAATTACAACTCGCGACTGATGTCAATATCAAGCAAGGCAAATGTACCAGTCCTTTTTGCTGATCTAATTGCACCTTCACGCTTATGATGACAATTACAATAAAAGTTACAAATAGCACCTATTGGGCACTAGGATGAGGAGCATTGTTACCTACGTTAACAGTATACATACATACGCCAAACCTAGCGGTAAATCCTTCATCCACCTTAACGGTTCGCTTAACACAATGTCAATGTGTCTTCAAGACGAGCTTCGTCGAGAAGCCATTATACGCATTATCATAACACATTAACATAATTCGGTACATCTATCCAGGGTAGGCCGTGGTTATGAAGCAATTTTCCACCCCAATCCCGGGCTATGTCTTGTGTGGTAATAATAATAATTGCTTTGATGAAAGCAAATGGAACATGACAACGCGTAAATGTTAATTCAGACGTATCCAAGGCTGAGAAGCAAAGGAATTACAGCTTTTGTGTGTGGTTGCAACTAAATCTTTGGTGGCACTTAAGAGGTTTGTTCTTTGATGTGGGGATTGTTGGCAGGTATGCATTAACAAACTAACTAGTTGTGTTAGCTTTGTTAAATCAACTTCAGGTATGTCAAATTTTGCGTATGACGACAATATATGAAATCGTGAAACATTTCAATATAATATTACAAAAACTGCGATAAATAAAGTAATCGGCAATGTATAATCGCAGGCATGACTCTGTGAATCTTTGCCGAAGCTGTGTCAACACCTGTCAAATCCTGACAGGAGCGATAGCACCACATACAAACTATTGCGACCCTGCCCATCAATCAAACGCTTCAAAAACTACTGCATAGCACACAGATATCTCACTCAACTACGATGGAATGTATTTCGTCTACCATCTAGGGAGTTTCATAAAATCGTATGATTTGTGGAGGGACTAAATTTTTATATTATTTTTTATCGTATGAAGTATTTTATCTGATAGGATCAAATAATTATGTTATTTCAACCTAATACAAGTGGTCAAATTCAGTTTTGTTAAAGTAGGTTTCTATTTTTTAAATATATGTTATTAATAGTTCTAATAGACGTGTCAAGGTTATTTCCATAATTTATTCTGATGCTACTTTTTATACTTACCCACTGTGACGGGGCCGATATCAAAATGTAGTTACCATTGTCCCCAGTTGATAAATATGAGAAGTGACGTTGACAAATCGGCTAGACGCCTTGAGAAATGCCGGGGAGCTCCGAGTAGAGCCGAGAAATGCCGAAGTTCTGAAGTCAGTGAGAATATTGTTAATAGTTGGAGTAGATCTTAAATGCCTTAGTTTCGAGAAGTTTTAAACAGATTTTTGTAAATACGAGGATGTGCATCACTTGGTATCACTGACTTATAGTGAGGTATTTGAATCGGTATATTGTGTTTTTTCTACTCAGAATAAAACTCGATCAAACAATGATCTAGGAAGTTTTTTGCCAAGCTTATTTTTTTAGAATTATAACTAACGTGAGACTCAAACATATTAAAATATTATCGAACCGGGTCATGGGGAACATGTCGAGCAATCATCGACTTAAATACGTGAGTAACCCGGTTCGATAATACTTTTATTAAAATATTCCCACATTTCCAAAAATCAAAAAATTCGCAGTCATAATTATTAATCCTACTTCTTATTCACTGTAAGGAAACAGAAAAAATTTTATATGTTACATAATTATACAAGTTAAATTTCGTTCATTACGTTTCATCCTCTCTTGATGCTACGATTTTGGACAATTCTCCTTTTAACGACGCAAGGCCATCATCTGAAAGATTACGTATTCCATTGATATTTGCATTCAAAACTGGCAACTCTGGTTATTTGTTTGCTCGTTATCTTATTTTCGATATAATATACTACTTAGTTAATATAACATTCCTTGTCGTGACTTAACTTTACACTGGTATTAACGCAATTATTTACTTACTTAAGCAATCAACTTACCTATTATACTTAGTACTTGTAATCATGAGTAGGTATAAAATTTATCGAAACTATAAATAAATTACCATTCCGTTCATATTTCGTTATATGTGTAGAGTAGTACATACATAGACAGTGTAATAATCAGATACTCATAATTGTCTTATGTGTATGTAAAAAAAATCCTAATAAAATAGATGTACATAGTAGTTTATGCACTAAATTACACTAATAGTTTCAATAATAACTTATGAAACTAAATTTAAAATGATAATTTAGAGACTAATTTCGATACAAATTGTTTTTTTTTAAATCGGTGAATTAGAATGTTTAACATCAATATTTCTGTAGCCAACCTAAAACATTTACATGTAAATAGTTTCGTCTTCTGCCAATCATATTACTTGCAAAAACAATTCATAACTAAAAACAAAGTTGACTTAACAAACGGTCTGTGCCAAAACAGATAGAAGCCAGTGAATCTTGACTTATTTAACAAAACACGACGACAATTTGTCAAAGTCCCGCAGCCTATTCGTCGCCCTGATAAATTCTTCGAAGACGTGATAAGGGCTGGGCAGATATTCCCACCATATAGCGACGACGTTTAGCTTTAATACGGTCCAGTATAAAATGTGTGTAATTTTTCATACAAGTTAAATGAGTTGTCGAAGATTCACTTATACTGGTTAGTCGTGAGTTTAGGCCCGAGAATTGCGATTTGGAACTGTTGCATTCCCGGATGGCGAAGGAATTTGATTTTAAAATTAAATGGTAGACGAATCAAGTTTCCACTTATTTAGAATTTCCGTAGTATTTTTTTTACATAGTTTCAATATTTTACCTACAACTTCTCGACTATTGACATTGAGACGTTACGTTTAAAGGATGGATATTTTTAGGGGATGTTGTGACGTTATGCTTAAGGGATATTTTGAGTTTAAAACTCCTTTGGCCAAAAGGGGTTTTTCCAACATGGACAACACAGATTACAGAATATATGGCTAGGAAAGGGAAAAGTGAAACACTTGATGCGCGAAGGTCGAGCTCTCGCCAGATGAGAGGATGGCTCATGGGTCTGGGTGCTTAGCCAAGTTGCCAATCGCTAATGCTTAATCGTCAATCGTAAACGAAAGGCAGCAAATGTCTTTTTCCCACTAATATGAAAGAGTGACAGAGACGGCAAACTACGATACGCTACTAAGCGCAAGCGATTGGCAACTTAACTAAGCAGCCTGGTACCGGTTGCCTGGAAACTAAAGAGTTCAAAACGGTGCCCTTAGGTTCCGTCCTCACAATTTGAGTAGATACAACTAGCTCTGGGGTAAACGTAACCCCTATTACGCCTACCTTAGACTTTCTTCTATCGACAATTACACAAAAGATCACAATGGATCGAAGTAATAACATATTAAGATATCTAGTTATGTTTTCTTATGATTGAAGTATCAGTTTTTAATTACATAAGTATAAGTGTATGTATAATATTTAAGATCCTTTTTGGGTCACTAATTAATAAGTCTAATAACACTAACACGAATTGATTTCAATGTCATGGTCTGTCAATAAAGTACAACATAATTATAATTTACGAGGAAATAATTTACACTAACTATCATAATAATGTTCAGTGTACCTAATGCAAATTTTCCCTTTTATCATCGTTGTAAATTAAATACATTCAATTCATTGATATAAGTAATATTTTTTTGTCTATGAAGGACTACTAAATACTGCATTATTATAATTTCGTGATGTATTATTTTGTATTTATATATAATATATTTTTATTTATATTATACATGTATTTATATCATCACTATCACTACATAGTATAAAATAAAGTCACTTTTTCTGTCCCTAATGTCCCTTTGTACGCTTAAATCTTTAAAACTACGCAACGGATTTTGATGAGTGTTTTTTAATAGGTAGAGTAATTCAAGAGGAAGGTTTTTATGTAGGTATAGTACCCGTGAGAAGCCGGGGCGGGTCGCTAGGATAATATATTTTTTAATACAGCTAATAGCATACAATCAGTAATGACTACTCCATGGGTAATTATAATTATTTCATTGGGGCTCTTAATAATATATGATGTAATACGATTCAGCATGCACTCCTAGATAATATTATGTTCATATAAAAATATCCAACGGCAATATTTATTTACCTATCTGAATGCAAATGTACCTGCGATTAATAACTACTGGTCCTTTCATGATTACCTACGCCTTGCTGTCAGAAGTTGAATCATTACGTCGATGACGGCTTCGATCTCGAGTGATTAATGTGAGTAGTAATTATTGCCGTTCAGTCGATCCCACGTATCATTTCATATTGGCTCAATACGTAGTTATTTAATATCTTTATCTTTACGCTAAGCCCGCTATTTTATTTCAGTTTTAATTAAAGACAGAATAAATCACGCTTTGCCAATTCAGTGTTTTTATTAAATGTTTCCTAGAACACTTCATTTATACACTGCACCATAGGAGTTGCCAGTGTTATTAAAATATTTGCGACCAATATATACCTTTTGTGTATATTCTTCTTTTTCAATAATTATAGCCTACCTACTTATAAAATTGTGTTGATGGTAACTGTACAGTGTACAAGTGTACATCAAAGCTAAAGCGTTTTTATTTAACATCGGCGGTCCGGTCGTGTATCCATTCAATTGGCTCACAACTCCTCACATGAGATTTGTGACGATATTTTTTATAAGTAATTTAATTTTAATTTACTTGTGTAGATACCACATATTACCTTCAGTTACCGAGGCAGTTTTTTATGAACTAAAACTATTGAATAAATTATACGAAATTATGTAAGAAGTGGTCCCGATAAAAAGTAGCAGTGTATGATATGGTATATTTTCGAACCAATCGGTTTTTGTTATGCAGTACTTATTTTTTGAGATCCTTGTACATATACTCGTACTATAGTTTAAAATGAAAATACGATCATATTTAAATCAAACAAGCTTGTGTGAATTTCGTTTGCGTTCATTACATCAACATACTTTGACTTTTTGAACAACGTTATTTGCCAATTTTCATTTGGTATACACTGCACTATTAGAACAGTATACATTTTTTTATATGCTGATTTTCGTTTTAGAGAATAATATATGATCTAATATAAAACAGTTGCATTAGTTAACTGGTTCAAGGCAGTCAGATGAACCATTACTTCAAGCTCTGAAAGTACTTTTGTAGGGGAGTTAATTTTTGATGAAAAATGCAAAACCGCCAAAGTACCGTACACTGGGGTTACGTTGATCAATTTTAAAGTTTGAACTTCAATATCTACTAAAATTAGGCGTAAAAAAATCCAAAAATAAAACAGTAACATCAACTTTTTGTTAGCTTTGATACCTTATGTTTTTAGTAGTAGTAGTAGTAGTAAGCACTTTATTGTACATAAGATAAAATTCGACACAATCATAAAAAAAAAAATACAAGGGCGAGCTTATCCCTATAAGGGATCTCTTCCAGCTAACCTTAGAGTAACTGAGTTGGAGAGTAAAATAATAGGATAGACAAACATACAATGTACAACAAGTATACCCAGGAAGAAACAAAACATGTAGGTATATTAATTATATACCATAAATAAACCCTATATAAATAAATATCATTCTAAAAGATAAATACGCATAAGTATAAATAAATATATATATATGTGTGTGTATATATATAAGTATATATACAGTATTCAACCTAATCAAACTATATTGGACAGCCAAAACTTCTTCAAATTAACCTTGAGTGATGCTACAGACTGGGATTGCCTAAGTGACAGGGGCAGCTCGTTCCATTGCTCGTTTTTTTAGGTTAATTGAATGTAAACCCGTACAGGAGTAATTTCTCCTAAGAAAATAAATAAATCCGTTCGCAGTATCAAAAGTTACAACAATTTACGTCGTTTTGGGGTTATTTTGATCAAATATTTGTGATCAAAGTAACCCCGATATATTATAAAAAAAACTTCAGTATACAACTTTATTAAAAACAAAAATCAAACATTGATGAGAGAACAATCTTCTTATAAAATAATCACTCAAATGGATAGACATACCATAACCAACTATACGTAAGATTCTGATCAATGTGACCCCATGTAGGTGATCAAAGACACCCCATTGAATAAAAACAATTGTTATAAGTACTTAGTTCGAATCGAAGACCCCAAAAACGTTATATTTGGATACCTAAACACACTTGTGACAAGTTAATTGTGATTAAGAACCGTTTACCTCACTACCCTTATTGTTAGTTTAGAAGTTATTTTATACACAAAAAGTAGCAAAAAGTATACGTAAATATAAACACGTGATACGCTATTCTAACGACCGTACTCATTTAAAGTGTCTAAACAATTAATAAGGATAACAATGGGTCTTGCCAGACTTAAAAAAAATACAGTTGCGTTTGGTAACAAAAGATATTCGCGATTAAAAAATAAAAGAAGTTTTTATCAATGTAACCCCAAAGTTCAAAGTAACCCCAGTTTACGGTAGTAAATACCTCTCAAAACCCCCAAATTTAAAGTCAATTAAACAATGTCTATTCCGTAATAAGACTGTTCAAAGATGCATAAAATTACTCGTTAAGCATACAGAAAAAATTATTCTTAAAGGTAAAAATCAGGTAAATACTGCCAGAACATCGTGTTCAAGATACTTAAGGTACATTGGAACAAGTAACGTTAAAACTTCCACATGATCATTTGATTAAATATGAACGTATTTTTGTTTTGAAGTTTTGTTTATAAGGATTACAAAAAAAAAATCTGCTTAACAAAAACCGGTCAGTTTAGAATATACCATATCATACGCTGCTACTTTTACGAGTATACCGAACCACTCTTTATTTCGAAAAAAAATACATTATTTTTCGAAGTCTTATAGTCATAAAAATATTATTAAAAAAATCTCGACTAATTTGCTACGCAATTATTGCAAGGCCATTAAACCAGCTTTCACGTACACCAGAACTTTGCTTGCACAATATAGGTAGGGTCCTTAGCGTTTCAACGACAAGCGTTTACATAAATCAAGTAAACAATATATTAGTAAAGTTTGTCCGAGGAATGAGGCGGTGCGTCGAGCCCAGCTGTTGCCTGGGTATCGCCGGTTCGAACATATTGGCTTTGTTCAGTCGCAATCGGTAGTTCAAGCTGCGGCAGCGGTTATACTTTTAAAAATTGTGGCTTTATTATATCTTCTTAGTAGGGTAGGGTATCTACGTCTTAAATACTATAATATTTCCTTTTTATGGAAAGCTCTAGCTTCAAGTAACCAGGAAGAGGGGCTTAAATTGACGAACTAAGTGTCTGGCGTCCAGTGATAAGTCATTAGCAAAAATGGCTGCTTCCATAAATAAGCGTGGCGATACCATGAGTATCGTGTGTCGTAGTGGTGTTCGAGTTTTAAGTGAGAATGAGGACGGTGGTTGTGACACTGTGTGAAACAATCGACTTAGAAAGAGGGTAGATAGCTTCGGTGTGTGGGTAGACCACAACTAATACTCGCAGTTTGTCAGTTATTCCGTGAATCCGTGAAGATGGCACTTGCAACAGTGCCGAAATATCGGGTGCTCAATAATCACAATTTACATGGTAAATATCCCGTTTTATGTCATACTAATAGGAGTACAGTCACTAATCGTCAAAAAATAGCTTTTTCACCACACTTGCTGTCTAAGCGCGCCATTACTTGCGCGCATAGCGGGAGTAATAGAAAAGTGAAATTCCCTAGGGAGTAATAGAAATGTCAGTACGTCATTTAATAATATTATGTCTTAAAACTTATTTTTTTGTCGGCAAGTGTGATGAAAAACATTGTATGCATCACGGTAGGTAAGCGGAATACTAACTCGAGTCATAAAAGCCCTCCGCCTAACGGCGTCGGGCTTCTAACACTCTCGTTAGTAATTCCGTACTTACCTCCCTTGATGCACAATGTACTATTGTTGGTCCTAAACATGAAACAAAAAAACGTGAACACATAATACGTTAAGAGAACCTTGATTGGCGAGAAAACACCGCATGTTATGAAAACAAGAACAATCGGCAGTTGTAGACGATGCAGTTGGTTACACTAACACTTCTATTTATCGGTTGCATTATTGCGGAATTAGAGTTTCCACGTTATCCTGGTGGAGGTAAGCAGTGATAAATAACCGACGGAAAATAAGTGTAACATGATTTTGGTGGGAATCAGTGAAGATATTAGTATCATAAGTCATAAGTTATTTATTTACGAAAGATAGGCTGTACATCGATGTTACAGTTTACAATTAAATGAGCCATGCTACCCTGTCCCATAGTGACATGCAAATTGCAAATCCATAATGTCTAATAACATACACTAGGATAACTAAAGCTAATCCCCATCAGATTTAGGATAGTGTATTCTATATACTACTGAAAAGAACGAACAGCAGAAAAATTAACTTCATGATTGCAGCTTATTTTTTCTCACAGCACTGGCAAGAATCTAAACATTTCATTTGTGTTACAATTATTATGTGATTAAATTGATTGTCTCCTGTTCGTTGCCGCCGCGATTTGGGCTCTACTTTCACTTACGATCAGGTGGAGTGGAGCCACTTTGTTGTGCCAACATAAAAAAAAAAAAAAAAAAAATACTTTATTTTACGGAAATCGTTAATACTTACAATAAGTACCTAAGTATTTGCATTTCTTGAATTTCTGTAGTTATACTGCATTAGTTAAAGTTAATGAATGTACCTACCTATTTTAAGTAACTGAATAAGAGAGACTTGTAAATATAAGTTTCATTTTACTTTCTACATAATTTGTGAAATTAATTAGTTAGAAATCACAATAAGAGAATTTCTACGTCACGTCACCCTTAACAGGAAAAAATATTTACTTTTGTCATACATAATTATTTATTTTGAAAGAGTGTTGTAATTGAGTTGTAATTATCGATCGTTGATAGCTTCATACTCGTTCATGTAAATAAAAACAGTCTGGAACGTAGAGTAAACATTTTTACGGAATAAAACTCCATTAATTGAGTTGTGTTTGCGAATTTAATAGTCAATAACAACTAAGGTAGTAACCGGGAGTAATGATCATTCACAGCGTAAACAAGACAGTAAAGAAGTACGGTATTTAGATAAATTCTGTCTACATTAAAATGTACCTACACTTGAATTTCTAAAACATTTATATTTACGATAAATTAAGCAATCTATTTATGGACATGTGTTATTTACTTGTAGAAGAAGAAGTAATTACTATATGCGACTTTCCATAACTAGAACCATGCAGTAGTCACATTACATACATAAATAATAATTTTAAGTACCTTTGCTTCGATCTTAAACATGAGGCTACGCTGTCATTGAATCATCTGGACAAACATTCTAATATAATATATAAGGATGAAGATTGCTCGCTCAGAATTGTTCAAAACACTAAAACGCTGCCGCCGAAAATAGCCCGCTATACAATCGAAGTTAAGTACACTCACATTCTAAAACAACAGAAACATTTAACTAACATACTCGTTTATCTGTGTTTAGTGTTAGTTTTTGCTGTTAGAATTTGGAACAAAAATAAAATAGTTAAGTACCTAAGTAGAATTGTTATTCGGTACTAGAACATTTAACTTTACTACTATAAGCAACATGAATCTTTTCACAAAAGAATTCACAAAAAAAATCAGTAATTACATTACCAGTTCAATAAGCGCTGCAGAATAAACAGTCGTTACATTATTTCGTAAATTTATCTGTAGATATCTGTTGGCAAAGTGATTAGTGGGAAACGGAATATAAAAATCGCTCAAGTTCTACTTTCTTCTTCAGGTAAGTGCATTAGCTAGGTAGTTCCGCACTGTTCCGCAGTTCCTTGTGTACACAACACAATTGTTTACAACTGAAACTTCAGTCTACACGAGGAACGCGAACACTGTTTACACAAGTCTTGCTATGGGAATAAGTAGCTGCACATCAAACTATAGGCAAGCTGCTGTCTAGTAGGCGAGAAACGGATTTTATTCAACAAACTTGGATATTTCTTTTTAGGCTTTTAGTAAAAACGCGGTTTTATTACTGAAAATAAGGTTTGACGCTTTTTCCTAGACAATGTCTAGCCAGTCATTGAAAATAATATCTACTATCGAAATAAGATATGTAAAGCAGGGATGAAATTATTTCCCACAAAGATAGTTCTTGATTTATTAGCTCCTATCAAGATGGATATTCAAATCAAGGAAAATTAAATAATTAACAACACGACGAGTTCATCATGTGTAGTGACTATTATTCTATTATCCATTACCAGTTATCTTCCGACTCCAGCATCGTATAAGTTCAGTTCAATGGTTTATATGTACGTACATTTTATTCTATTGCGATCCGATATCACATGAATATTAATATTTAACCCGTTTTGACCTCCTTGAAGCAGAAATTGATTTGACTCAAAAAATAACACTGTGAATAGGAGTAGTTAGAAATAGTATACAATTAGTCCCCTTTCATATTCCCGTGCTACTCGTAGACCACCAACGCGACGTTAAATAGTTAGAGCTGTCAAAAATGTATGGACTGAACTAATTCACCCCGTGTTCGCTACTAAAATTGAGAATGTGCAAGTGGGCTACGTATTGATTTTGTTATTCAAAATCAATACTTTGTTATGTTTCTGAAATTGAAAATTAACCTACGGGGAATTTATGCGCGCTCAATAATTTGCCTAATAAAACCTAACCTACCTAATAATTTTGGAGCTAAAGTGAAGTTCATTCTTCAGTTAGTAAGTGATTAATTGGACACTTATGTTAGTTATGTTATTCCGGAAGATATTTATTCAAAATAAGCTATAGGGAATACCTAAATATTGTGGTGACAAAAATATGTTAGTATTAATAAGCTAATTTAAGACCTAGATAAAATACGTACTATATTACTAATATTATCCACCAAAATAACATATTACTTACGGCTGTATGGTGATAAAGTAACTAATTGTAGATCGTTGAAATTGTATTAACTCTTTAATCGTCCGTTTTATTTCTAAGAATAACTTCGCGTATTTATATTTATCTCTTTTTACGCGAACGCTTAAGACGCCAAATACAAAAAGACTACAGGCATACGATTGAATGCTGGATTTGGTTAAAAATGTCCTAGTACTTCTGTTATTTACTGTGTGTGATAATATTTTCCTTATTTTTTAGAGTTGCTGCCCGGGTATATAAAGAAAGCCCTTTTGCAGAAGAATCAGTATATCCCGAAGGCGCCAGAAAAGAAACGTACCATCTCTAACCTGACCATGAAAGAAGTTTTCGACCGTATAAAGGAAATTACGAGAGCGTTGAACTACAAAGCTTTTAAAGATGGCTTTAAAGTTGATTATAAATTCAGACTCTTAGATCATTTGTAACTTTATGACAAAATCAATAAAATGTAGTTATAAAAATACGATATGTCGTTCATTCGATTACAACTTAACAAGAATCACACAACATAATTTTCATTTCTGCTAAATTATCTTGTTCGCTATTTTAACACGTTTCAGTCGTTAATTGTCATTCTATAATATTTTTTTCATGAAAGAATGAACAATGTCCTTTGAATCCATAATTTCTAGCTTCCAGAAAGTTGCTTACTACTGTCGAATATACACCTCACTAAGGCACGATAAAACAGTAACATTCAAGCGACTGTGAGATAAGAACTTATCTATTTATTGACTGTTGGTGAAAGTAGCTACCAAACTTACAGTAACCGTTCAATAAATGGGACATTTAGTATAGAAGTTTAGATATTTCGATGCAAACGCTAGTAAGACTCGATGCGTACTTACTGATAATACTATTTAAAGCATGAAAAAGTAGTTAACTTAAAAAAAAAGGTGTCAAAAACTTACATACCTAACTGATTTCTAGTAAACTTACTTGATTTTGATACGTCTTAAATAGAGACGATGACTCGTACCCTATTTTTCTCCATATACCTACCCGAATAAATTGACACTAATCTTTTATTACATTAGAGCACTTATCAGTGTCTGTAATATTATCCGTAGGTACTGCTGGCTGCTGTTACGAGTACCTGCTTGAGTACTCCTGCTAACAATTTCAGAGATCAGCAAACCGCGAGTTTAGCAAACAACTTTCAGGCACACAACTTATATATGAGATTATCCTTTCACGGTATTGTTTTATCTTACAAGTACAAAACAAACATGATTTAGTTACCCATAATGTAAAAGACAGAATTACCTATGGTTCTCGAGGAGTTGTTCAGTTGCGAAAAGTGAGTTTGTGTTAGTTGAAATTGCTTGTTCTGGTATGAAATAAGAATAGCAAGAAAACGTCGGCGCCGAAACTGTAGGTATTATTATTCCAAAACTGCATTTTTGTACATGCACGATAAAAAAAATTCAAGATTGAAGATGGGCAGCATCATCATTAGTGGAAAGAACACACTACCGCGATCGTCAACCCTCTTGCCAGCGTGGCGATTATGGGCATTTACCTTCTAACGCGTCCATGTACTTAGGTAATAGGAGAGGCATTTGTCCAGCATTTGGACTGATTATAGGCTGATGATGTGATGTGCGTAATAAGATTGTTGCGTATACACACATACGCTCATACGCTACGCAACGTTTAACCTTTTGACCTTTTGACCGCCGTAAGTTTTTCATTACACCAATCAATTCAGAGCTTGTATATAAACGGAAGTACGCAAAAACCAAATCAGACCTTTATCTGATTTATCAGACAAAGGGTCTGATTGAGCAATCCGGTGAAGTCAGCTGGATTTTGATTGACTGACATATCAGACTTAAGGATTATTTATGACAGCTATCAATATGTATTTGTCCCTTCTTCTTACTTAAAGAAACTATGGAATCCAAGGAACCTTAGTAATCCAAAGAACCTAAGGGTCTACCGTGGGCAAAGCCACGGGAATCTAGTAACAGAACAATCGTGTTAACGATGGGTAAGAAATCTGGCGATGTGTTCAGCAGTGTGGATTTAATTTTGTCGGATTTGCTGCAATGTCCACGGGAATGGCGTTTATTGGTAACGAATCATAGTAGTGGTATTGTGTTCCTAAGAAGGTTCTACAGTTCGTGGCGAGGTCTTGTTTGAGCAATGATTTTGTGCTAAGATTAGAACGTAGCTAATATATTACACGTGAAACTCAACATAAAAGGGTTTTTATAATCAGGAATTATGTTTTCCCGAACTTAGGTGCTTGACACTCAAGGCCTCGTCTTTTACTTGTGAAAATGGATATCAGCAAATAAAAACCTCATTAGCGTACAGTATAACTTTGTGGAAAAAATATATAAAAGTATACGCGAGTATTCACAAGGAACAAAGGTATTCAATATTTCGGTGCTCAGAAAGTTGATGATAAAATACAAATCGCACTGATTTGCGAAAATTTTCCAATCCAAATCTATGTGACCATGTCTCACATAAAAGAAACGGCCTTTACGTAATATGGCATTAATTTTTTATAACACTGGTCATGAATTAATATTGTTGTTGCTTTACTGGCATAATAATCCAAGATTTCAAAAACTATTATCGATTTGTGTGTAAATAGGTAATTAGTATAAGGACTTATTTATAAGGTCGACCTTATAATTTACAAATTTTTAATATTAATATAATAATATAAATAGTAACAAAAAACCATTGATGAAAGATAGCAGATAGATCAATAAATTAGCAGCTAACGCCTAGTAATAGGAAAAGCAATAAAAAGTGAAAAAATAAAATTAAAACAATAAAGTACTAACGGTATAAAAGATCCCCCATGATTTGTTCGCCCAATTGTCATACCCAACAGCCGATCTGCAGTAAATATAACGATATAAAGAAAACGTCGCACTAACTGTGTGTTTGTTTTTGACACAATAGAGAGAGGGCAATGTAGGGCCCGTAAACTTGTCAGATCCAGCTCCAGTAAATAATGTATGGGTTCACCGGTTTTGTCCTGAATTACGCAACTACAAAGAGGAGATATTCTCCCATCAGAAACAATTAGATCTCGAATTCTTGACATTTTTAATATTAACAAACAGACAATTTTATAAAAATGATTTTAAATACTTACCTACGTATACAGGGTGAGATTTGGGTCGTGGAGCAAGAGTGAACTGGTTACTAGGGTTGGTCGCACTGGGCAACTTTCACTATGAAATTGCGAAAAAAGTATCTTCTAAATATGTGTTAATTGGGCCTTTATTGATAGTTATGTATACCTTGGTAGTACTAGTACCCTGTTCACTCTTGCTCGACAACCGAGATGCAGAATTGCTGACCCAGTATAGAAGCTAATATATTATACTTGGCACAATAAGGCTTTCTAAAATAATACCAACATAAGCTTATTGATTTGAAGTAAAATCCGGTTCATCTTACTCGCTCAGATACGTTTTAGTGAGGGGAACGTCCTGAGAAAAATATCGAATCAATGTAAACCTTAACACATCTCTTGGGAACGCGAGGACGGATAAATTCTGGAAGATAAGAAATCCAAGGGTAATTGGGCGACGATTCATCATGATCCATCTTGCAGGAAAGTGTTTTAACACTTAGCTAAATGCGCTGATACACTTGCTTCCTTTCACTCTAATGGGGTTTTCGAGGACATAATATCATAGAATTTTAAATTGGTTATTAGAACTGCACTCACGTATTACTATGTTATACACTGGATTACAATTGGAACTGGATTACAATTGAAATTGTATGTAGGTATATTTACGAAGCAAGGATGACGGTTGACGAGTTGTAATATGCGTGACTAATATTTTTGTATTTAATAGGAGTCTGAAAAATGATAACGATTACCATTGTCTTTTTTAAATAGGCTTCTAAATTATACACTGTATAGTTTTTTCTTGAACGTGGGCCAAAGGAACACTTAAAGAAGGCAATCAATCTTGCCTAGACAGTGCAAAAAAAAACTAAAAATAGAATCTAGAAATTCTGTTATTTTTCGGTTCTTCCACTGATGAAATAAGTGTACCTACCTACAATATATACACCTGTATTAAGATTTAGTTTACTTTTTCCATGGTTTTGAAATCAAGGCAAGCGGATCCCTTGAAACTTAAACAGCTTTAGGTATCTACCTATCTGAAAGTATTCCTTAGCAATATTTATTAAAATGTAAAAAAAAATAGATCCATTAAAAATTTACCACAAATACGAGTATGTGTGACGTAGGTACCTAACATTTTACAACAAAAAAAATTGTATTTATTCAGCAGCTTGTTATTGTCACTTACAGCCTTGTAACAAATAATAGTTATTTGTTATTTATTTCTCAGTTTCAAAACTAAATAAGAGTAAATGTACTCGTAGTCAATACCAAGTTAGTTATCTTCACAGAAGATTTATTTGGTCTGTACACAAACAAAGAGGATTTTCTTACCAAGCGAACCTATTGTTTAAGTTCAAAAACTTGGTAAGGAAAAGAAACTTTTGTTTCTAGAATTTACAGAATACATTTTAATTCATACTTTGCTCTTTTGTCTATTTATATTTTTTAAGAACAATCAAAAAAATTCGTTTGAATTTCATTGTTTCATTTAACCCGTTCAGAGCACGTGATACTGATTCGTCTCTTTTAATAAAATTTTGTTGTCACTACCAAAATACTTTAAAATAAAAACCAATAACTTACAGATAGATATACTGTTTGTTTATTGTAAAGCCGATTTATAATATTTTGTCATTAGCTATTAATAGAGAAAGATGTTTCCGATTCAAAAGTTGGCAACAAAACGCATAAGGTATAAAGTACCTATTATGGACTAGACTAGGTGGGTATCTTTTACGTTATTTTAAGAGGAGATAATAGTTATTTGTTTTACTAGGGAGCAAAGTGATTGTTTAACTCTCGTGCAAATATTGAAACCCGAGCAAGCTAAAGGTTCCAGAATTTGAACCACGAGCGCAGCGAGTGGTTCATAAAATGGAATCTTGAGCGATGCGAGGGTTTTAAGGCAAGAAAGTTGAACAAGCTTTGCTGCCGAGTGAAACACAACATTTTTCACCACACTAAAGCGAGGAAACATGCGAAATAAAACTCAAACATAACAAATTAGAAGGTATTTATTTGCAATTTCTCAACTTCCAAAAAATAAACAAATCAACAAATCAAATGAAATGCGTTCTAAAACTTGCATAGTGAAAACACTTTTATTTTCCTATTGTTTTCATTTGTCGTATTTTTAGAACTTTTAATTAAAAGCCTTTTACAACAAAATGTGGTATTTAATTTGAATTTTAGTATATTGAATACAATATTATGAAAGGTTCATGTGTATGAATCTGTTTGAAACTATTGAGTTTTCGAACGTACTGTCTAGTTCAAACGTCAAAAATCTTATTGCACTCTCAGGCCGTATAAGTTATTGCTTTAGTCTATCCAGAAGATTAAAAAAAAATACTTTAAACCTCTAGAGATTAAAACACAGTTTAGTGCTCTGAAATTGAAGGACAAACAGCGCGTTTACGAGCAGTGTGGTGAAAATGGATTTATCGTCTTTGAACTGTAATGATTTGCTGTATAAACGAAAAAGGCTAAAGTTCTAGAAAGTTTTGAGATGAGCAAGGATTGTTATTACTTAGCTCTGCAGGACTCGTGTTGGTCAGTAAAAATCATCATCATCATCATCATCATCATCATCATCATCATCATCCAATTGACGTCCACTGCTGGACATAGGCCTCCCCCAGAGAGTTCCAATAAATTTTTTTTTTTTTTTTTTTTATACCACGTCGGTGGCAAACAAGCATACGGCCCGCCTGATGGAAAGCAGTCACCGTAGCCTATGGGCGCCTGCAACCTCAGGGTGTCACATGCGCGTTGCCGACCCAATAAAAATAACGTTGGCACAACAAAGTGGCTCCACTCCACCTGATCGTAAGTGAAAAGTAGAGCCCAAATCGCGGCGGCAACGAACAGGAGACAATCAGTAACCTGTTAGTTGCCACCGCCTTGCTGGCCCGCTAGATGCTGGTAAATACACCGGCTGACCCCGAAACACGGCAAACACGAAGGTAAGTCATTTCACGGGCGTTTACACCGAATGTACGGTGGTAGCCAACCAGGCGGGTACTAGTAAAAATACCCTACCACCGGCTGAGAAGCTGGTTACTCAGTATTTCCCTTAATCGACTCCTACGACACCCACGGGAAGAGAGGGGCGGTGATTTTTGTATTCTTACTCCGTCACCGCACGGACAAATTTAATAAATACATTCAAATGCTGTGGTGCTTATCCCACATAAGCAAGTTGCAGATATACACAAAATTGCTTAAAATTTTCAATATTTTTACGTTAAATTACCATTATACCATTAAGAACACTCTCTTTTAGTTAGAGGAATATTACGCTATGCTTCCTACAGATGATTGAAGATGATAGCGACCTATGACGTTCGAGTTACAAACTAGTGACTTTTAAAAACTCATCAGATGCCACGTTGGTCAGTAAAAAAAAATTGAATAAGTGCATTCCAATGTTGACTTCTATATTTAATATTCTCAATGTGAATTGTACTTATTGATTCTTTCCTATTCTGGGGAACAATACGTCGAGCAACAGCGTTTTGATGAGGTAGATAGCACCGTAGGGGACGCCCGAGTCGAATAAGTGCCGGCCTCCGGCAGGGTCCACGGCCCACAGGTTCCGGATGTTCGCGAGGAATAACTGCGGGATCTTGAACTGTCTTTCCTTCCACACGTACTTTAACCAACCTGTAAAGATTGAAAACAAATGAAATGGGGTAGTAATAGATTGCTTATATAATACGACCTTATTATACTTTATTAAAAACGCACTTAATAATAAAGAGTGACATCTCTGGGTCGTGGAGCAGATGTGAATAGGGTACCTAGGGACGGTGAAGTTTAGCAAGTTTCATTATGGAAACCAACAAGAAATCACGAAAAAAATCTCCTAATTATGATGACTTATCTGAGCCTTAATTGATTGTTATGTATCAGATGAGTATATTAGAGGAAAAAAATTATAAAGTTATCCATATGTACATTTTTTTGCAATCTAACCAGTTAATCAGTAACGAGTTTCCACGACCCAAATGTCACCCTATGTACTCGGATTATTGCAAATACAGTTGCAAAAAGATTCAGGTACATTAAGCAAACTCATTTCTAAAAAAATCTCTTATGAAAAATTGTCATTGTCTACATCTTAATCATAATTTTATATTTAAGGGTTCCCCGGAAAGAACATGTCTAGTCAATTCAAATTACAGAAGGAAAAACCACCTTTCTTTCAACAGAATAAAGTGTGAATTCGCCCTGATTTTTTTAAGCACTGGACATATTTTTTCCGTGGACCCTTCATTTTGTAATGTATTTGAGTGTTGTAAACAAGTTGGGTAATATAGACGACGGGCCTGGCCCTGGCATCTGTATTACAGTGGAAGGCAAGACAGGTACGTCGTTCATGGACAGCGGAGCCAAGTCCAACGTAGCGTCCTACGAATTATATACGCACCTACGTACCACTGGTTGCCCGTTCCGAGAAGACCGTGCCATTGTAACTTTAGCGGACACACTGGCGAAAAACCCCGATTTCATGGCATTAATTAAAAAAATCTAAGTGTGCCTTTAATGGTTTCGCTTATGTCGCTCGCATAAACAATAAAACTGAGTATCTATTCGAGACATAACTCCACCAATCAGCAAGCATGTATGCATGAAACGATCAGTCAAAGTTTGACTTGTTGTACGGTGCAATTCGCATTCAATTTTTTGTACATTTTCAATGTTGATTATTGTTGTTATTCTTTAATATAAAGTACCCTAACGATTATGGCTTGTATTGTTGAAGGTAAGGACTACGTATTTAATAAGATATTACATAAAGTTGTCATTCCGTTTGATGAAATGCGCGATTTAAAATGTAACAAAAAATAAGTGAATAAAAAATATTGTCATGGACTAAAAGTTCACTTTCTCGTGCATTCCTGTCTTGAAAGTGGATTAGTTTATATCCTTGTTTATCAAAACAGCAATATATAATCTATTTTGCCTATACCTTTCTATACATTTGAACAAAGTTTTCGATGTTATGAAGAAAGTAAATAATGGTAAAATTGTTTTTTTTTCTTTTTATTTTGTTATTTTTGAAGTCTTTTATGTTTCTTTTAAGGTCGTTAGTCCCCAAAAAATCGAATGCGATGACTGAAATAAAATTTGATCTCTTAAGTGGAGAAACGCGATAAATGATTTTTTCAAAATTTTTATTTGATTTATAATTTGTATTATTGCTTAAACAGTGAAATAGGTGTGTTTAAAAACACAACGGAAAGTCTTTAGTGAAGTACCAATCTAATTACAACCACATTTAATTTATGCCAGGAAATCGGGGTTTTTCGCCAGTGTGGGACGGTTTCCGGCGTAACCAAAAGGTGTTAACGACAGTAGTTGATGTCATCATTTGCGACCGCACCGTGCGTACCACATTCGTCGTTCTACCGGAGTCCCGAGAGAACCGAACCCTGCTCGGCGTGCCGTTTATTCAGGATGCCCTCATTGTACTGAATCTGCCCCAATATACCTGGAATTTCATCGGTTATGAGGACGATCCCCAAGAACTGTACAGTGAGGACTTCACAACTTTCAAGAATTATGATGATGTCGCCATCTCTCAGGTGGAGAGGACTGAAGCTGCTTCACTACCCGAAGCTGGTAGAACCGCCACACAGCCCAAGAAAGACAGTGTTTACGGTCCGCTAATCCCTATAGCGCTTTCACCAGCCAAACGTAAAGGCGTCCCATTTGACGGCGACACATCCTATCTAGACTACATGTTTGAGGACGCACGTAAAGCCATTGAAGAGCAATATGTTGATCTATCTCCGGAGTCAGCCAGTTTATTTCCCAGCATCGGCGTCTCCCTTTACTGAAGCCAATGAGAACAAACCCTATATAATAAGGTCGAATCCGAGCAGCTATGCTAAGAGGACTGTTTTAGTGCAGGAGAAGGAAAACTTAGACCTTGCTGACTGGTGTGACTGGAGAGACATAGATTACAGCGCCAATACAGAAACGCCGCTCCCGACTCCAGTCCGACCCCTAAGGAAAAGAGGTAGACCTCGCAAAGAACACAAGGACTCTGAAAGCACAGATCTGTCTCCTTCGCCGGGTCGTCTCCAGGGACAGAGGGGGAGACTGTAAACAAGATACCACGGAGTCGGTACGACAGCTACTACTAGCGCCACCCGACGAGTAGCAGCACTAAAACCGACAGTACTCCAGTATCCCACTAGATGGCGCTGGCGTCAAAATAGATCGCGCTAACGATAGTTCGCCGGAGAACCCATAAGTAGGCTTCATGATTATCGATATGTTGTCTTCACTCCCTTTAGTGTACGATCTAAGTTATCGGATTCCCGAGCTTATTTCGATACATTAGTAGATATACCTTTAGTATTCGAGTCAATTGTAGCTCTGCCAAATTATACAATATAAGTTTCCGATCACGTCTTTGTCTCAACAGTACATCATAACTCCCCTACGCTACAGTGTCCTTATATGTCTCTTAGAGTTTTCATTTTAAATTGCTGCAAAATAATAGGCAAATATGGTTTATATTTGAAAATGTAATATACAATGTCAAAAACTTACTTGATCCTTGGTTGGGATCTATAGCACGTTTTCTAATGCGGTGTATTAAAAGTGACACTGGTGTTTCACTTGTTGTGGGAATTGAAGATACCATGTTTATTTCACCATCAATCTCGTTGTCATAGCTTGTCAACTGAAAATAACAAAATGTTACGAATACCCATTAGTAGAAAACAGTCTCGTAATACTTGTGTCAACTGGGCCTGTCTGTAGGTACAACCAGTTCAATATGTAACGATGTAAAGTTGCTTATCTGTATAATTAATTAGCTTATCCTAGAGATTCCATAAGTAAACGAAAACTTTTACATATTGGAATACATTGAGAAAAGTAACAGTATAGGGGAGAATGTCGTAAGAAATATTTAAAGCGGGCGACATACAATCAGTTTTAATTGCTCAGTTAAACTGTTCAGTTAAAAATAATCTAATTAAATTTTGATTAGATCATCAGTTCAACTGCACAGTTTAAAGATTTGCCTACACACGTAAGTTTTAACTGAACAGTTACAACTGAGCAGTTATAACTGATCGTCTGTGGCCCGCTTAAGTAACTACAGTCGCTATCATATACATGGGACCGAACAAGGTGGTCATAAATATCAGAACACGTCTCCATTGCCAAGGCCTACGGCCATGTTCCGATATGTATGAGCACCAGGTATAGTATACATATTTACAATGGCGACTGCACTTAGTCTTACATTATTTGTTTGTTCACTAGTTGGCGTAGAAAGTGAAACAATTTGATAAAAATACTGCATTAAACATAATACTGACGGAATAAAATAACTTAATAATTTTTCCATAGTCAACAATAAAATCTTAAGATGACTTCGTTGTACTGACTTATCCAGCAATTAGTGCATTTGCTTGAAAACGTTCGTTTATATTGCTTTCTAATGTAAATATTTACCTTTTAATTGTACTTCGATCTGGTTCGTTTCAGGTAATTTAAAAACAATACAAAGTTACAACCTACGTAGCACTGTTGACAAATGAAAATAATCTGTGTAGATTGCGATTTCATAATACTGTAACAATTATTGAGATAACAATTGAGTGTGGCTGTCTGTGGTGATGAGATAAGCAATGTGCAAGTTGCAGAATATTCTCAAAATTGCTCAAAATTTGGTACTGGAAATTTTCTTGACAATACTCTTACGCAAGTTGCTATTAAGAACATTCTCTTTGAGTTTGAGGAATATTACGCTATGCTTCCTACAGATGATTTAAGATGATAGCGACCTATGATGTTCGAGTTACAAACTAGTGACTGTATGAACTTATCAGGTGCCATAGGAATTGGCCCTAAGTCTTAGCTATGTGCGAAGGACAGTACCAAGAACTTTCTACGAGAAAATTATCAATTTCGGAAACTTCTGGTCGGTGCATTGCTAGGTGGGATACGTTTTGAATATGGTGCTTCCGGTACGTGAGCTTTCAATACTACTACCCTGACTTTCCTATAAAAAAATGCTAGGTTTTCTTTGGATTAAGGCCTTGTGTTATGATGAACTACTAAACTGAGACACTTCTCGCACTAGAGCGTAAAAAAGGCACCATCTGTACTAAAATAGTACATTTCGATGCAAGTGCAAAAAAAAAATTTGGATGAGGGTGGTAGTTGGAGCCCGAGTGAAAAGAGGGCGACAATCACCCGAGTTAAAAAGAAGTTTTTACACGTGTATCGAACGACTGTTTTCATAACAAGTGCCTTAAAAATAGAAATTGACGCACGTGAAGCGTGCGCAAAGTTTACTTTTGCGCACTAGTTAGGAAAAGTATTATTTTATTATTGTGCGTTCTAAATTCCAATTGTTACCAAACAAACCTTCGACCTTTAGGCGCTAACCTTTGAGCGAGTAGGACACAGAGGGCTTTGCAGTTTTACCCCGAAAATGAAT
Source organism: Thaumatotibia leucotreta (assembly GCA_025490895.1). Lineage (NCBI taxonomy): Eukaryota > Metazoa > Arthropoda > Insecta > Lepidoptera > Tortricidae > Thaumatotibia > Thaumatotibia leucotreta. The sequence goes on from JALPQI010004621.1 coordinate 26,772, forward strand.
TTGCATCCGGCTAAGACGGGACAAACGCGCAGCAGCGTTCATGAATATTCCTGGCGTAATGCGATAGTTTAATACTGGCCGCTTTCTGGCGCACGACGACCATATACCATCAAATTGCAAGTGTGAGGAAACTCAATTAGCAAGTTTAGTGCAAATGTAGAGAATGGCGTTATTGGCAGCTTTATATTTTTATTGTTAAGTATATGTGTTTGGGTTACAGTTTATATAATTATCATTTTAACCCTCCGCATACGAAGTGAACAATGTCTATATGACGTTTCCATACATTTGGGGTCTGGTAGTACCCCATCTCGTATGCCGAAGGTTAATCTGCAGTCAGATATATCGGAACGGCCAGGATGCTCGTAAACGTTTGAGCAGCCTTCTATTTTTTGGATATTTTTTGTATACCATTATTTTTCGGGAGGATAAAATTGACATGTAGATTCTAACCCCCTTATTCATAAACACCTCTTAATTCTTAGCCGATAAGTATTGTTTGGCCCTTTTACTCTTGTTAATATGTTGATTAGACTGAAAGGAACAAACAATAATTCACTTAGCGACTTGCAAAGTTATTAGCATAATATATTTAAATAATAGCCTGAAAAATAAAAAAATGGTCACGGACAAACCGCTCAAAATGAGTAGGTACTATTTTCTTAAAAGTCTACATTCATATAGATAAAATTCACTACGTATCAAACTCCTCCATTATTCATAATTCCTTATACGCTATGGAAGAAGCCGCAGGCGATAAAAAGACTAAGATAAACGGTCTTGTATACGAAAGGCGATCTATGGTAGGAGCACTTCCATTATATTTGTAAGTATTATATTGCCCGGCTTTTAAGTCTTCTCACTGGAAACACTTATTACAAATTCAAATACTGTAAAGTATTATTTTCTTTACATATGAGATTGTCGTTTCATGAAATCGATTACATGAAATATCAATAAATTGGTTGGAAGCAACCATCTGTAAGGTACCTATCTACTTAACTGCACAAAACCAAATGTTGTACATTGTAGGTACATAGCTCGTATCAATTGTGTTATTGTCAATCAAAAGCCAAGCAACTAAAATACATTATTTTTTTTTATAATAATTGCTTTTAAAAAAAATATTGCGTACAATAAACATGGATATTATATATTTACGTTCAGATAACTTGTTTTATGGTATAAGTAGCCGAGATTATTGACATTTTCTGAAGTTATTATGGACTTTTTATATGTTTGTGAGTCAGACTTGATGGCAGAAAGTCTTCGAACTGACGTTAGATGTGGCTATTAAGAGTTAATAACTAAGCAAATAATATATCGTTTTATTTACGCTGTATCTAATGTTCTGGAAAATGGTGACATTAACAAAACGAATTGGCACTCTGAATTTTATCAATATTACCTACACAAGTTGCCTGTAAGAACTACCTACAGACCCTACAGGTTATTGATACCTCTTTTATATATTATGGTAATTTGTTGGTTAAATTATATCCATCGCAAATGAATTCTAAATAGACTTTCTTCAAACATCGTAGCTATAAAATGTAGGTAGTAGGGCTTAGCTGATATTAATTAGACGCATGATGACGAGGGTTATGTATTTCTGGTCTAGCGCATAGCTAGCTAGCATAGCATTACAATAGAATGCAATAGAGTACATAAATATTATCCTCATCTAAACAAATTTTTAGCCTTTAATGACTATGTGGACATGACATAAAGTGCCATAAAATCAGCCACTTTTAACGTTTCCATCAAATATTAGTAATTTTAAGTCGTAAAAGTCATATTAGGGTCATTGTCAGATTTAGGTCATCGTCTCTTCGGTGGACATACCTAAAGTTAAGGAAATCCATTTCATTTGGTTATAGCCGTATGCAATGATCTCGTACCTATCATAGATTTATAAAAGCTGTTTTGACCACCGAGTAGTGGACAACTTTTGTTTTTCCGGCTGACAACCCAATAATGTATTTCTACATTTTTGAAATTATCGTGAGAGCTATTGACAAAATGGTAACATTGACGTGTATTATCTTCAAAACCCAACCTTGTTGAGGCAGGATACAATGTTCTTGGTTTTCACAAAAAAGTACGCGATTCTGAAAATACTAAAGCGCCTGTCTAAAAATTTTAAGCAATACCACATTATTGTGTAAATTGATGCCACAAGGCTCTCATCATAGATATTTTAACCCTTAAATAGGCAATGTTCATCACAATGAACATAGTCTTCGACCCACTTTTTGTATTTTTTGAAATCAGAATGTTCTGCTCTACACAATGGCGAGGAGGCTAGAACGCATGTTCATTTTTTTTAATTTTGTTAGTACGAAGTGTCAATCCGAGGTGGCTGCAAGAATTATCCTATTTGCTCCATCTCGTAGATGAGGTGATCTGTGCAGTCGATTAAGCGACGTCATTTAGTCAAATTCAGCACTTAAAACCTCGTTGCAGATGGCCCATCCGCAATCTCGTTGTTTTTTATTCCGCTGTAATTTAACGCGACTGAGCTAAGTGCTCACTTAACGGGTGCGGCTCGGTTACCGGACGGCTCCCATGTTATCGATATTACTCTGTGTACACGCCGATATTGAGCGAGGCCGAAGACATTGGCCTCATTTTCACATTGTTTTTGGCTATAATCAAAAATTCTAGTTAATATGCCTCCATAAATAAAGTTGACATTTAAAGTTGATAGTTACAAAGTTACAAGTAAGAGTAGGTTGCACCAATCATACCTGAAAAGCCTATCAAAGTTACCCAGCAGATTACTACGAGTACTAAACTTGCCATGCAATACATTTTGCCCAAACGCCATAACGCTGGGAAATGAAAACTAGATCTGATTTACCTAACTGTATAAGCAAATACAAAGAACCACGCATTCCATTAATTAATTAAAAACCGGCCAAGAGCATGTCGGGCCATGCTCAGTGTAGGGTTCCGTAGTTATTAAAAAACGGCTGGTCCGATTTTGTTCGAAATAGTTTTATTTTAAAGTATTCTATAATATATGCTCACTAGTCATGATTTTTTTCATATTTTTTGGATCTACGGATCAAAAGTTAGAGAGGGCGCACATTTTTTTTCTTCTGGAGCGATTATCTCCGAAAATATTGACTTTAGAAAAAACTTTATTTTGAGACCCTTTTTTATAGAGAGTAATTTAATGATACCCCACACTATAGGATTACAGCAAATAAAATAAAAAATCATCCCCTTTCACCAATTGAGGAGATACCCGAAAAGAAAATATTATTTCTAGTTTTTATTGTACTACTTTTTTGAGATGATTAATATCAAGGCCTATCAACTACTATGGGCATACGAGATTTTTTTTAATTTGTCAATGTGTGGGTTGGTATTTCATACCAAAGTTACCAACAATTCGAATAGGATTTTTAAAGTACAGCAACTCTGCTCTAAACTGTCTGACACATCAAATTTGACGTCAATGATTGACGGTCAATGTGTCAATGCTTGTCAATATGAAATTTATAAATTACGGTATTTTGATAATTTCGCACCTTTAAAATTAAAGTGACCTTACTTGAAATTAATCTAATAGCTTGCCATTTCCATTGCCAATGTAAAATATGTAGTCCGGCTCTAAGGAAGCATATTTCCAGCCCTTTGCCTTCCGAGATTCTGCAGCCATTTAGGTGTACGCATGGTGCGACTATATTCAGATGCAAACTACTTATATTATTAAGGAGATGGTTACGTGTACGCCTCCCGGAATATCGACGCATGAAATGAAGTGGCCGTCAGAAACTCAGCACCCGTCATGGAACCGTCATACCATACAACCGAACAACAACAATTAGCGGAGAACAACAGACGCCGGCACCGAGTAATTGAACAAGCAAGCTCCGGATCCGGGTTACTTATCACATGCGCGCTGTATTTTTGATTTCCAGGTTCAGTTGCCACTCGCGTCAGCCACGTAGTATATATTGTGCTCTGGCGCCATTCACAGAAAGAATATGACTCGTGTGCTAATCCCAAGAATAGTGACAAATTGACATCCAGCATTCACATGCACCGCACCAGACCTTGGAATGGTAATGATGCTTGCCTTTAAATTCATTATTTTTATCTCTATTATGCAACACTTGTGATTTCCTAGTGGGTTTGCTTATTTTTTTAGATAGCGACGGCTTCGGCTATACCTTGGTTGCCTGAAGAATACTGGTCTTCATTAACATCTCTGAATGCCCTGCATGGACAGTGCAAAGTTCTTTGTGGCAGACATTTTCAAGATTCTTGCTACTGGGATATTTATAGAACACGTCTGACCAAACATGCAGTTCCAGGATTTGACATCAATACATTCCAAATGATCCAAATGATCAGTATCTTCCATAGTACAACAGGTATTACTAATAGTTAATATTTCAGCTACATCCATGTTTAGTTAAATTGATTATTAGAAATTAAATTGATCATTATCAAGTCCATGAAAGTAGATTTCCGGACACTTACAAGTACCAACTTAGGACCAAGGTTTATATCAGGGATCGGAAACCGTTATTATTTTCAAACCGTTACCATACGTCAACCCCAAACCATAATCATAAAGTTTTTGTTCTCATTAACCGATACTTCTTAATGTTCTTTGACGGAACGCTTAATGGCCGATTCTGTTCTCAACGAACGGAATAATAACGGTTTTCCTAATTCTGTTGTAAGAGATGAACTGTCATGTCATGTTCTTCTTATAAAGTTTCCGTTACGGTTAATGTTCTTTCAAACGTTTTTGGCCGCGAACGCTACGTTTAGTGTTCTTGGGAACGGAATAATAGTGGTTTTCCTGTCAAAATTGATTTGAACAAATAGACAATCACATGTGGTGCCTATTCTCCGATTAATCGAGATTGAATGTCGTATGGTTTGTATAAGGAAAACGTATTGAAATGACGTTTCGTGTCGTTTACTATTTTAATATTTCTGGATACTGGAATAGAGACCCACTAGAAATTTAAAATCTGTTCCAAATTTAAACGCATAACCGAACGTAGTTAAGGAAAAAGGACGCAATACACTACAATCTGCCAATTTGTTTTAAATCCTATGTCAAAGGGAAAAGCCATCAATTTAAGTGACAAAGTGGCACCTTTTCGTTCACCTTTTCACCGCCACGTCAAAAAATAAAAGCGAGCAACACACGCCAAGCAACAAATTGCATGTAAACAACTAACTCAACAAAGTAAGTATCAGCTTCGTTGTGTTAAACGAACATATATTTTATCAGTTATATCAATTCATTGGCGGCGAAAAAATGTCCTTACCTACTGTTATCAGGAGGTAATGTTATGATTACAGTCACGTTAATTCCTATAGCAAGGCTAGCATATCTTGTGTTTAACATCAACTTGCCGCCACACTTCTCTTTTTAATCTATACAATTGAAAAAAGACGCGTAGCTGCGAGTTGCTTGTTAATTCAGAGTTTGCAATCCGTCACCAACCTCTTTTGAGAAACTGAACTTGCTTTTCAAAAGAGGTCGATAGATCTGAGTCCGTAGCTATGTTAGCTAACGTGCCAATTAGTGATTTTATTCTCTTTGGTGCCAATCGCTACGCTACGCTGAGCAGGTAGTGTATCGTAGTTTTCTCTCTGTCACTCTTTCTTATTGGTGTGACGAAGACAGTTGAGTTTCGTTCGCGACTGAATGTTAGCGATTGGCATATTGGCTACACAACCTGTACATATAATCATTTCATCGCCAACACAGTTAACTAATGTGTCTTGATGTTTTATGAACAAGGCAATTGGACTGGATGCGTGTAAGAGTTACGAATAAATGCAAAGTCATTTGCAGACACCAATAAACTAATATGTTTTACCACAAAAATCAACTATATTCCAAATAGCTGACTGGTGAGTCGTGAGACTGGTGACTTGCTTCAACCTTTTCAACGCCACGTAAAACTATAAAAGCTAAATTTGAACTTTACGCACGTGCATAGTTACATATTATTTTGTGGATGGTGACTTAAGGCCCATTTAGACGATACAAGATTCTTGAACAAAAATCCGCAATAATTGTATGCAAGTTTTGCCATTCAATAATTGAATTCAAGAATTGAATCAAAGTGTTTACACATAAGCAATAACCAAAATCTTGAATGAAATTATTGTATACAATTCTTGATAGTCAATTTTTTTGACCGTGTCTCGTTTACACCACGGACACTTATTGCACGGCAATATTTGTTTGCAAGTATTGACACGTCTAAACTTGGAGTTGAATCAATTATGACCTATTGAAGCAAGAATTGAACCGATTTTCATTCAATATTGAACGTTCGCTGAGGGTAGCACGGTGAGCAAAAATAATTTCAAATTTGGTAGTTCGGAGATAATTAAATTAATAGAAATTTATAGAGGCCACGAATATCTCTGGGACACAGAAAATAAAAACTATAAAAGCCGTGAGGCTCGTGACGCTGCCCTTGCAGATTTTTCTAAGGGACAACCCAAAGATCCCGTTGATTAGTTGATCTTAGACAAACCATGTTGATTTATTATGTAGCATTTTTTCAAGTATTTTAATGTAAGTTCTAGTTTAACGTGAGCCGGAATTGCATTACGCATGACTGTGTTTTGTCTTTGAATTGTGGGAGTGATTTTATCGAGCAAGTATGAAAACTGAGCTTTGTTCACACGAAACATGTTTTTGAACTCTACATCATCCTCAGCTTTGAGTTCAATGCACAGATTGCACAGAGTATTTGAAGCCCCCAGCATGCATTTTCTGCGTATATCAATTTTCTTGTCAAGCACGATCTTTTTTTGCGACGTTCTTCGATTAGTTTTTCCTGTAGCACAGTTGCTATTACAGCAGCGACAAGGAGCACACCTTCACGCACGGAATCCATTGTGAAAACAAAAGATTGATTCACATTTCTTGTATTCAATTAACTACCCAGGCTTTGTTTACATGCATACCAGTATTGAATTCAAGTTGCTGCTTGAATACAATAATTGCACGTTATGTTTATACAGTGCAATTTTTTTCTTGCCTCAACTTTCTTGTATTGAATGTTCAAGAAACTTGTATCGTCTAAATGGGCCTCTTACAAATAGTCTTTGGCGTTGAAACTCTCTTGTTAATCAGTACCTACCAATATATCAGTCATTGTCCAATCTAATTGAAACCTTGTGGACGGCGATAACGGTTATGTTGGTAACACTGTTTCAACGCCAAAGACCGATATACAAGTCACAGATCAATAGAGACCTAGTCGCACTTGCTTATAGTTTTTGACAAATTCCTTTGTGACACTTTGGTGGCGTGGATGGAGTGACAGCTGCTGTTTTTGCCGTGGCATTGAAAAGGTTAGTGTTATGATGAGGTAAAAATTGTATTGACAGCGGTATCGTCATGGTTCGTTTCAGTAAACTTAACACAGGATCAGTGCGACAATATGTCGCCGCGAGATAGATTATCCATCCCCCTTTTATTCATATTGTTGGTAAAAGATAGAAAATCTATACAAGTAGCGATAACATACTGACATAGCAATCATGTGCTAAGTGTACAGTATAGTTCGAGAAATATAAATTGAACGTTTATTTTTACTATAATGTAGGTAGAAAGGTACCAATTTATATTTCACGAACTGTACTCTCAGTCGTCGTATGTCAAGCAATGATATATAAGTAAAGATACGTTATGCTCTAACAAAATGAGCAAAATAAATACTTCACATCATACTCCTACGATTTATTGACAGTTGACATACACCTATCTTCATACTTCAAAATGCGTAAAAGAGATGGCAAAATACATATACTCGTATTTAATAAATAAAAAAGAGACAACTAGCATTTGACAATTGCGCGTGCATTCTTAAGGTTGTTATTGATAAACATTGTTTTATCTTTATTACTCTTGATCTTAAACAGCATATGCTTGTCTTTTTCTCGAAGTCAGTCAAAAACGTCAAAATGGCGTCCTATTTATTTTCAATAAATAGTAAAATTGAAAAAAATATATAATTCACTTTAATTGCGCATAATGTGTGATGTTAAGGGCATTTTTGCATTTTATTTCGTAGTTTTCACTACTGTATAACATAAAATGACATTTTAGGGCGCAGTTCATGTGATTTGCGAGAACTCGGCAGTGGTACACACCTCTCGGTGGTCTGGGTAGAACTAAGAGCGAATGTTAGAATTATCACAATTTGCGCGCTTCAATTTTAGAGCCGGTGTAACATATCTTTACTTATTATATCATTGATGTCAAGTTCTTAAATTGATGCCGTTCTGATTGTGTCACTATTTTTTTATAGTTAGCATATAGTATAGCAAGATAGTAGTTAGAGCAACACACTCAAAGAAGATGTTGACGAAGGCTTAAATGAGCAATATGAAATAAACAATACAAAAAATTACCAAAGTTGATATAGTTGACCCCAGTTAAAATGACGAATCAAGAATGGGTGACAAAGACAGATCGGGACCAATTCAAGATTTTAAGAAAAAACAATTGAGACGTCACTGAAAATAAAACTAAGGCTGCGTTTCACCAAACTTTTATTCGAAGAATAACGATTTCTCTCAGATATATCGCACGCCTAAATCTAAACAGTATTAACTCAAAAAACTTCACTTTTGAGTTAGCTTCATATTTGAATTCTACAAATCAACCCGCGTAAGCCACAAAAACCGGTGCAACAATATCTTCGCCGCACGCTGAATGACAGCCGCTTAAGTACCTTTCGCTGACTTATTTTAATAATATCAGTGCCGTCTAAACAGCAGTATTGTTAGTTGCTCCGCATGATCGGCGTAAACCAATTCTGCAATACAGTGCTATTTCGACTTGTTGTTTTAAAAGTAGCCACTTGTTAGAGATTATTTTGAGTTAATACACTATTGATGAATATTATCAGAATTAATCATTGTTGTATTTTGATTTAAAACTGTTTATGTGGCGAGGTAAGAAATATTTTGTTGTACATTTTGATTTAGTTCTCTTTTAATGAATATAATTATAATTTTTAAGTTATTTCTGTTTTGTTGAATTTTCCGAAAATCAGGTTTATCTTATCCAAAACGAAACATAATTTAGTATTTATTAAGAAACATTGCAAATTATTCTCGTTCATAACATTTATGGAATATAGGTAGCAAGATATAAACACTAGTTACCCTTGATTTTATGTATTTTTGAGTTAATACTGTTTTCATGGTTACTTCATTTACTTACCCCTACCCACTTTATTGTCATTGTAATTGTACGATCAATTTAAAATGTACAAAAGAGGGAGACCGTAAAAATACCGTTTACTGCAGCGAAAAAAGATGATATAAAATCGTTAATAGAAAAAAAAATTGATTCCTAATCTGTACTATGAATCATATTATAAAAATGTGTTATAGTGATTATGCCAACCTACGTATATACTAGTTTGATTTAACTTTTATGTTTCACTTTTGATTTGCAAAAGGAACCTAAGATCAACAAGTTAAATGTGATTTTGATATTTAATAATGATCTCTATAGTGTTAATTAATGAATCGTAGAAAAAAAAACTAAATCAGTTGGAATAAAACCTAAGAAAGCCTAATAAAATTGTTTAATTTTTTTCATAATACTCTATTTGTGAATCATTTAGTATTATGCTATAATGAATAAGAAGTAATAACTTAAATAAAATCAACGAAAGAGTTTCAACTCTAAATAATCCACAAATAATACACAAATTAACAAACAAAACTTTATTAACTTAAAAATCATCTTTTATATCTATTATTATTACCCAATTACTAAAGTTTTGATTGTGGTCATTTGAGATACTGGGCTTCGAGCCAGTTATATTAAAATTAGATTTCTGTTTTTCATACAAACACGAAGAGTAGTTTTTTGTGATTTCTGAAAAAGACACTTTTTTGAGTTGATACTGTTTAGATCTAGGCGTGCGATATATATACAGGGTGTTTTTTTTTCGACCGTTCAAATTCTACGTAGTGAATGTGTAGGTCATACTCACCAACTTTTACTATGGGGACAACGTCGAAATCGCGAAAAAAAAATCAGCTGTTTCATACAAATTGGCGGCATTACGCCGGCCGAAATGTATGAAACAGCTGTTTTTTTTTTTCGCGATTTCCACTTTGTCCCCATAGTAAAAGTTGGTCAGTATGACCTAAACATTCACTACGTAGAATTTGAACGGTCGAAAAAAAAACACCCTGTATACATATACATATAATACATATATATATATGTATGTAGTGCTAAAGTACTATGGAGATTTGACATGACTATTCGAAAATAAGCGTTATATTTCGAATCAAAGTTTGGTCAAATCGACTAAGTGAAACACGTACACGGTCCAGAATCGAAATCTTTGATAGAGTTAACTGGGTTGGCGTGTGTACCTACTAAAACTAAAAAAGGAAAAAGACTATATATATTAATATTTATTTATTCGTGGTTAGCTTGGTCTTCCACATTCCAGCGTTTCACCGCTGCCGCTGGAGTCAGCATATGAGTATATGACCGCAGCTGATCTGATGATAACGAGTACTTTTGCGCACTGAGGTTGCAACGCAACAAATACTCATCACTGCTATCTCAAAGGGAAAAGGATTCTTGCTATATCAAAGGGTTCCAGGATGGCTGGCACATACGCGGGTTAGCTCCTCTGGCATGGCATCTTCCACTTTCTTCTATGCTGGTATACCAAGGCATCCATTCAGGTGTCTTAATATCAAAGGGTCCATGGTATCTAAGGCTGTGGAACACGGCACCTCATTAGTTTGATTTGAGCGATTAAGTATGAAACACCATTATATAAGTGACACGATGCATGCAGGCCACGTTTCTCTAATAAAAAGATCGGTCGATCGATGTTATAATAAGATTATTATGCTTATACTGATGGATATGAGTACCTATAGATGATTTTATGAGATAAATACACTTTAATGGTAAAAGGATACCTTCTTATAAAATTCAATATCACATCATCAGTCTAATACAGTAACAATGGTCTTGACGTGGGCCTCTTCTATTATTTTATTTATGCGTATGGGTACATTAGGTAGGACATAAATGACATAATGCCCATAATGGCCACGCTGGGCAAACGGATTGGTGATTGCAGTAATGTGTCCATTATGATGAGGCTGCTGCCCTGCCTCCATCTCAAATAATTGGATCAGCGTAGTACCGTCCCTTAGTCGACTCTTATAACACCCATCGGAAAAGTTCTCCAACTTGGTAGGTGGCAAATATATTGTTACTGCCGCACCACACAGCCTAAATTCAATGTATATGACTATAAATATTAAGTACATTTTATATATGATATAACCACTACGCTGCGCTCCAAAACACGCATAGCTGACGTGGTTGAGAAAACTGCCAGGCTAAAGTGGGATTGGGCCGGTCACGTCTACCGCATGCATCCAGAAAGGTGGGCTATTACAGCCACCAAGTGGATGCCGCAAACTAGGCGGGGACGAGGCAGGCCCAGGCGGAGATGGCGGGATGACCTGGACGCCTTCGCCAACAATTGGCCAGACTTGGCACCGAACCGGGAGCTGTGGAAATCTGAGGGAGAGGCCTTTGCCCAGCAGTGGGACACCCCTACAGGCTAGAAAAAAAAAAAAAACCACTTACAATAATATCAATCAAACAAACATAGAACCTTATTGCCCTTGTAAGTTATATGACCACAACATAGAACCATGTAATATCGTGAATTTTAGACTATTAGTTGACTATAGGTATTAAGATACAGGTTTTAGTAAAATATAGCTAAATACACATAGAATTACTACCGTAAAATTAGCCCACTTTGCCTCCAGGGGAAACATTGCCCAAAACTTGAATTTTAAATAAATTGGTTATTATAGAAAAAAAAATACATTCTTATGGCGGCCTAACTATTTTTAGTATAAAATAGATTATGTGAGAAGCAATACCAAGTATGACTTTTGCGTCTATCTTCATCTAGTTGTTTGCTAGAGCTTCTTGAGTGAGGTTGGTTATTTGGCGGGCAAAATCTTGGCAAAATATAGACATAAATTTCTCAAAACAGGGTGGTATTAAATGAAAAAAAAAACCCATGACCTGTAATAAAATGACAACAGTAGATTACATTGATAGTAGTTTTATTGGAAAAAGCTAATCAGAAAATAAGTTATGGCTTTGGGCAATTTTATCCAGTACTTTAGCAAACGGACATTGAAAACATCATGAAAAATAGCCTACAGTTGTCACTTTCAAGTTTTACCACTTTATGAAAATAGCGGAGGGTAATGTTTTTTTCAGTAAATTACGTTTTTATAACTCCGAGATTTTATTTTACGTATACAAAATGTTCAGAACCAATAACTATACTCTCAATTGTCAGTTTCGTTGTCTGCTGCTTCGTTAGTGGGCTGATATTTATATCAATATAATATTATCTTGATTCCCATTCAAAAAACGGTTTTATTATTATTGCATTAAAACAAATAATACATTTTGGACTGTTTTACTTCACTAGTATATTAATACTTTGAACAAAAGTAAACGTCTTTAGTTAAGATATCTACTTAAAAGTGACAACCCTAGCATTTGCGAATTGCGTTAGTGGACCTTGTATGAAAAAGAGCGAAAACGGGTAGGTAACATTGCCCAACCAATTTACTCAAAATTGTTTATACTTATCCCTGAGTTATAAACATGAAATGGTAGAATTGCCCAAAAACCTTCTGTGATTGTAGTATTATTGTCATACGAGCTATTTTTAAGCATTAAATTGAGGTGGGCAATGTTGGTCAAGAACGAGATTACTTTGCTCGCCTTCTATAGGTGCATTCAGACCAAAAGAACATTCGCTATTCTAACCTCCCACTCTACGAAATTCGATCGTTACACAAAACGTGATTGGTTGATTTCGTAGAGCGAGGGATAGAACAGCGAATGCTCTTTTGGTTTGCACGCACCTTAAAACGACAAAAACCTGATCTAAATGATGATCTAAAAATTTTTTCTTCATGTGAGCCGATTCGTACGATCACAGTGCACATGCTGAGCAGAAAAAACTTCAAGGTTTCATATATTTTTTTGAGATATTTTAGGATTTCCGAAAAAAGCGGGCAATGTTGACTACTTAGTTTCACGGTACTATGAAAAAATGTAACATACAATCTTGTAATTATAATATTGCGGCAGCAAAATATTTGGCCAGCGTTGGGATCACGCAAAATAGGCACGTTATATGTCGAGTTGCGGAAAATGGCGAGAATACAATATCAAAAAACCGGCTAAGACCATGTCGGGCCATGCTCAGTATAGGGTTCCGTAGTTATTCGAAAACGGCTGGGCCGATTACGTTCGAAATGGTTTTATTTTTAAACCCACAGCCCACCAAAGTTTTTATTCTACCACTTTTTTAGCATAATTAATATGTATACCAAATTCTAGTATTAACGGCCACTGAGCTATGCTGCGGATAGACAGACGGACAGACGGACATGGCTAAACTATAAGGGTTTTTTGTTTACTACGAAACCCTAAAAATAACGCATGAGGAAAAAAACCGGCCAAGTGCATGTCGATCCATGCTCAGTATTAGCGTTCCGTAGTTGGTCGAAACTGGCTAGACCAATTATGTTCAGGATAGTTAGTATTATCTATTAGCATGCCTTAAGCCAAATATGTAAGATATTTTTCATATTTTTCGAAATAGTGAATTTGGAAAAAACCTATACTCTTTTTGAAATACCTATTCACGGATACCCCACATTGTATTCACGTGTAGGGGAGGAATCACAATAGTTTTTTTTTGGATATTTATTATTCGAGTTTGTCGGCTTAACTAATATGTATACCTACAACTAATTGCAAATGGTCACTGATCTAAGCAATGGGCGGACAGACAGACGGACTACCGCACGGAACGATAGATGAAGAGTGATAGAGCGCTGACACACTCTAGCACCATGCTAAGAAGAGTATGCTGACGGATAGACAGACGGACTAACGGACAGACAGACGGACAGACGGACATGGCGAAACTATAAGGGTTTTTTATTTGAACTATGCCCGATCATAACAATTTTTTTTTTAACGAAAAAAGTGTTAACGCTTTCACAGCCAGTAACAAAAAAGCTCGTTTAAATTTGAATTCTAAAATGTTATTAACAGAGTTCTTAATCACAATTGCGGAAATAACGCATAATTTATTTTTATTTTTTGTTACTGGACATTGTTTTTTTTGTGTTTGTTAAGAATTATTTCTATTTCTAGACGGATCCAAGAATAGATGGATGGAAAGAAGGACTAACCAACGGATAGATAGACAGTCAGACGGACGGACGAACAGACAGACAGACTGACATGACGAAATTGTAAGGGTTCCTAATTTACTACGGAACCATAAAAAGTACTTACACCCAGAATAATTGAAAAGGCAATAATTTCAAGTAATATCCAGTCGAAATATGTTTCTTTGCGGAAGTAAACGGGCAGACAGACGGACGGACAGACATACAGACCGACAGACAAACAAACAGACAGACAACGGATGGACAGATGAACAGACAGACAGACATACAGACACATAGACACACAGACGGACACTCAGATAGATAGACAGAAAGATCGACAGATGAACAGACAGACAGACAGACAGACAGACAGACAGAAAGATCGACAGATGAACAGACAGACGGCAGACCGTCAGACAGACAGACAAACAGACAGACAGACGGAGATGGCGAAAATGTAAGGGTTCCTAATTTACTACAGAACCGTAAAAAGTAATTACAGCCAGAATAATTGAAAAGGCAACCATTTTAAATAATATCCGGTCGAAATATGTTTCTTTGCAGAAATAAACGGTTGGAAAGACGGACGGACAGACATACAGACCGACAGACAAACAGACATACAAACACACAGACAGACAGACAGACAGATAGACAAACAGACGGATGGACAGATGAACAGACAGACAGACATACAGACAGACATACAGACAGACATACAGACAGACACATAGACGGATAGACAGAAAGATCGACGGATGAACAGACAAACAGACAGACAGACGGAAAGATCGACAGATGGACAGACAGACAGACGGACAGACCGTCAGACAGACAGGCAGACAGACGGGCGGAAAGATCGACAGATGAATAGACAGACAGACGGACCGACCGTCAGACAGACAGACAGACGGACGGAAAGATCGACAGATGAACAGACAGACAGATGGACAGACCATCAGATAGACAGACAGACAAACAGACAGACAGAGGGATGAACAGATGAACAGACAGACATACATACAGACAGACAGACATTTCAAGTAATATCCGGTCGAAATATGTTTCTTAGCAGAAATAAACGGGCAGACAGACGGACGGACAGACAGACAGACAGACAGACCGACAGACAAACAGACAGACAACGGATAGACAGATGAATAGACAGACAGACAGACATACAGACAGACATACGGACATGGCGAAAATGTAAGGGTTCCTAATTTACTACAGAACCGTAAAAAGTACTTACAGCCATAATAATTGAAAAGGCAACAATTTTAAATAATATCCGGTCGAAAAATGTTTCTTTGCAGAAATAAACGGGCAGACAGACGGACAGACAGACAGACAGACAGACCGACAGACAAACAGACAGACAACGGATAGACAGATGAACAGACAGACAGACAGACAGACAGACGGACATGGCGAAAATGTAAGGGTTCCTAATTTACTACAGAACCGTAAAAAGTACTTACAGCCAGAATAATTAAAAAGGCAACAATTTTAAATAATACCCGGTTGAAATATGTTTCTTTGCAGAAATAAGCGGTTTAACAGACGGACGGACAGACATACAGACCGACAGACAAACAGACATACAAACACACAGACAGACAGACAGACAGATAGACAAACAGACGGATGGACAGATGAACAGACAGACAGACATACAGACAGACAGATAGACAGACACACAGACAGACACACAGACAGATAGACAGAAAGATCGACGGATGAACAGACAAACAGACAGACAGACGGAAAGATCGACAGATGAACAGACAGACAGACGGACAGACCGTCAGACAGACAGGCAGACAGACGGGCGGAAAGATCGACAGATGAACAGACAGCCAGACGGACAGACCGTCAGACAGACAGACAGACAAACAGACAGACAGACAGACAGAGGGATGAACAGATGAACAGACAGACATACATACAGACAGACAGACATTTCAAGTAATATCCGGTCGAAATATGTTTCTTTGCAGAAATAAACGAGCAGACAGACGGACGCACAGACAGACAGACCGACAGACAATGGATGGACAGAACGGAAAGATCGACAGATGAACAGACAGACAGACATACAGACAGACAGACGGACATGGCGAAAATGTAAGGGTACCTAATTTACTACAGAACCCTAAAAATATCTTATAGCCAGAATAATTGAAAAGGCAACCATTTCAAGTAATAACCGGTCGATATATGTTTCTTTGCGGAAACAAGCGGACGGACAGACGGACGTACAGATAGTCAGTCCGTTCAGATAGACAGACACACAGACAGAGAGACAAACAGACAGACAGAAAGATCGGCAGATGAACAGACAGACAGACGGACAGACCGCCAGACAGACAGACTTACAAACAGACAGACAGACAGACATACAGACAGACAGACAGACAGAGGGATGGATGCAAAATGCAAGGGTTCCTAATTTACTAGAGAATCCTAAAAAGTACTTACACCCAGAATAATTGAGAAAGCAATAATATGGAGGAAACAAACGGACGGACAGACAGACATACAGACAAACAGACAAACAGACTGACAGACAGACAAACATACAGACAGACATACAGACAGACAGGTGGATGCACATGGCGAATCTGTGACGGTTTCTAATTTACTACAGAACCCTAAGAAATACACCCAGAATAACTAATTGTAAAAGCAAAAATTTCGAATACTATGTATCTGGTCGAAACACGTTTCTTTGCGGAAACAAACGACCGTATAGACGGACGGACAAACAATCAGACAGACAGAGAAACAAACAGACATACAGACAGACGGATGGACAGATAAACAGAAAATATACTTACATTCGCCAAAGAAATGTTCGTTTAAATTTGAACTTTACTACGATGTTAATAGAGTTCAAGATCACAACTGCGGAAGTAACGAGCTAAGCCGAGTTTAGACCTGGGTCGCGTTTTATAAAGTTTCATTTTACAATTTCGCTGTTTGCCTCTCTAACGCACGCACATAATATATTGGCTAGAAAGAGAGACAAACGGCAAATTGTAACTTTATAAAACGCGACCCTGCAAGTTTTGAAAAAAAGAGTTGTAGATATTTGCCACTAATTCCTACCAATATTTGCCGTGTGGTGATGGCAGTAAGAATATATTTTGTCACCACCCCAACTCCTCCTGTGGGTGTCGTAAGAGTCGACTAAGGGATTGAAGTGTCACTGACTATTATTTGATAAAAGATTGATGATGGGCAGCAGAGTCATCATAGTGGACATACTACTGCGATCGCCAATCCGCTTGCCCAGCGTGGCGATTATGGGTATTTACCTCCTAATGCGCCTATACGCATAGTAAATAGGAGAGGCCTACGTCCAGCAGTGGACTATCATAGGCTGATGATGATGATGATTTGCGTCTCAAAACTTGCGGCAATAACTTGCAAGTGTAAACTCAGCTTTGTGTCTTTTCAAAAGGGCTTATTTCTACTCTGGCAATAAGGATTATTTTTTCTATATTTCCATAAGAGAAATTATCTCTATTGACAAAGTGGAAATAAGCCCTTTTGAGAAGACATTCCACAGTTACGATATAATGAATTCATAACAAAACAACATACGTAATTGTGGGACAAAGTCATTTTGCGTCCGGCGGAATGTAGCCAGCAACGCCATATTGCTATATTGACTCCAAGCATCGGGGTTCCATTAAGGGAAATAATAGGAACTGCAACTGTCTTCTTGAGCAATTCACGTATCGTACCTATAACTATGTTGACTATTCAAGACGAGTGGTATGCACCCATAACTGCGTAGGTATTAGGAGTATGAATGTAATAAGTGCAGGTTATAGTAAGTATATATATTTATTTACCAAGGAGCCGAGCCGATATTACAAGACAGGTGCCGGTAGTAGACCAACATCGGGCGTCTTACTCCTCCGTCTTACCTCCTTCTCATTAAACTCTAAAATTAACATAGAAAGAAATATCTACTAATTAGAAAGTTCACAAACTTACCATTATAAACATATATATCTATTATGTCGGAAAAAACATTGACAGCCCAGTCAACAACACGTTGTCAGGTAACCAATTTCCAGGCAAGTTCCCGTCGACGGCGCTAGGAGGCGCCAGAATTGCTAGCACATATTGCATCCTTTCACTTAATTCAATTTAAACCTTTTTCATCATGCGGCCAATACCACACGTCAAACCTAAATGGCTAGTCAAATGAAATAAAAATACGAACTATATTCGCGTGGAAAAGAGAGAGCGAGTGGCGGCATGTTTACGTCATCGCGAACAGTTTAATAATGGTTCACGGAACTTTATTTTTCGTTCATCTCTAGTAACGGTAACCAGAAAAGTTTTGTTCTTTCATATAAATCATATAATGTTCTTGTCAAAACCGTTATGTCAAAGAACGGAATTTTTCCGTTCATCTTGAATATTGTGAACCAGAAATATTGTGTTCATCTACAAAACCTTTATCGTAGTTAACCGTTACTAATACGAACGGAATTAATAACGGTTAAAGAACAATATCAAATGGTTAATCGAGAACGGTTCCGATCCCTGGTTTATATACCAATTTACCAATTATGGCAATTATCAGTTTTATTTAAATATTAGTAAAAATTGCTATATTACAATGGGTACAACTTATCTTAACTAATCTCAACCATACTTATCCTAAAATTAAAGTAAATAATGAATTGTTAGTAGAATGTAAAAAAAAGTAAACAAATATTTTCATATCATTTGACATCTTGGACACTATCGTGAAACACGTTAGCTTAGCAGGTATACATATATGTATTTTTACGTTAATACTAATAAATATCAATAATTTAACTAAAAATATATTAAGTGAACTCAAGGTTTAAGATTTTAAGTTCGTAATAAAACAAGATTGTGTTGTAAAATTGCGTGATTATGGAATAATGCAAGTTTTTAGGTTTAGGATTTACTTTTTTTAGATTCTACTGACAATTGGTACGTATGATGTAAGCTAGACCATGTTACGTTTTTGAATACTGTTGCGGTATAAGGTATTAATTTATTAGAATACTTTAACTGTTAGATTATTTGAAATGGTCTACATATCATTATATTTTGTTCAGATCAACCTCTCATAGGATATCGATACCTTTGGGTTCAATTGGCGTAAAAGCCAAAATGCGACTTTACAGGAGAGCAAAAAAACGATTTTTGAAATAGTTTTTGACGTATAACTTTTTGAGTAAGTAAATTACAAAAAAGTTATGTAAATGAATTATGCTTAAAATTTCAGCATGAAAATGAATCAATTATCTTCATTTACGTGCTACGTTAGGCTTAGGAAATAGTTTGGATTTACGCCCAAGAAATTTGGTCTTCATGGTAATTACGTCTAAAACAAATTGTCAAGAATATCTTTTTGTGATGTATCACCAATTTAATTAAATGTTGAGTCAAATCTATGGTCGTAAATCGTTATATAAAGGAATCGTAGTATGTATTAACCATACATTTATATGTTTTTTTGCATTAATTCTCACCTCCTACATTAAATGTACCTATTACAAATATTGAAATAATACGAAATAAACTTAGCCACTTAGCGATAAAGATTATACTTTAAAATTATAGGCCTATTGATAATAAGTTATTGAAAATTCAGTTTTTTGATGTTCAGTTTTGATTCATGTACAGTCGCCATCAGATATATGGTAGCGGTCGAGGTCCCCAAATAAATCGGAGCAAAGTAAAATTTCAATAAATTCGTTACGTGAGAAAAGGGCAATGATTTGGGAGCGTGTAATTGGTCATAAATTTAGGGGCAGTCACTTTTCAATAAATTCGTAACATACAAGTAGGTAAAAATATCGGAACGAACATGACTCAAAGATATCGAAGCAGCCAGGATGATCATAAAGATCGGAACATTTATAGGAAATACACCTTATGTCTGCGTCACATAGTTTATTTTAATTTGTTACTATGTTGTCACTACCTACTACTTTAAGTTGTCAATGTCAAAGATGATTTTGACGGCACTGTTGTGGGTGAGTAAATGAGTTTCCTAGATAAAAGAGAAGTTTTCAAGCATCATTATCGAAAAATGCATAAATTCAATTTTGACTTTTTATTGATGTAATCATATTAATATGGGATAAGTAAATAAAATCGTAAAGCTAGGAAATGATTTATTTGAACGAAACTAAAAAAGTATAAAGGGTGAACAGAATACCTAAAAGTCGGATCCTATTTTATCACGGTGACAAGTCCGAGAATTGTAAATTGACTGTTTCTCCCATTGCAGGCGTCCACGGGCTTCGGTTACCACTTATCATCAGACGGGCCGTGTGGTCGTTTGTGTTTCAAATATATTGCAAGAACTTTTAGCAATCAACAATAAATATCGTCTTTTAAGAGAAGCAAAATTATATACTGTCACAAAAATACGACAATTGTAGCGAAATTCCAAGATAGGTCGAACCTCGTATCAAGAATTTACGAAAATCGTTCTAAACCTTGTGACAATTGTAACGACTTTCCGAAAGTAAAATAGTAAATTACGATACAAGTGCGAAAAAAATTAAGTGGAGTGGAATGAGTGGAGATAAATTAAAGCACGACCGAAGGGAGTGCTTTAAATCGACACGAATTACAAATTTCCTTTTCGCACGTGTATTATTAGTGATAATTGTATGTTGGTGGCAAACAAGCACACGGACCGTCCGATAGTAAGCGGTAGACGTAGCCTGCGGAGGCTTGACATCAGTAAAAGTGATATTATACATATATGATATTATGTATATATGTTTATATTGTTTATGCTATTGTTGCTTTACTAAAATACAGAGTGGCTCATTAAAATCAGTCAGTATTGGAATGTCTGAAACTATCGGATATACTCGTACTAAAATAATTATATTCTTAGGAACCATGTCATCGATTTTAATAAACAGAAAAACTGCATTAATATATTTGAATAAAAAAACTACCCAGAAGGGGAATCGAATCCGGTTGTTTTGAAAAAATAAATTTATCTGCACTATTTCTATTCGGATATCCATTGTGCAGGTCTTAAGCAGTAAATAGTAGTATTTGTTTTTAGGAACCATATCCCCTAAGAAGCATGATGTCTAATTTATTAATAAAATACATTGTTTTCGCATATTCAACACGTTTTTTTCTTAATGTATAAAAGCAGTTTTTTTATCAAAATCGATGATAGATAATTAATTATGGTCCCTAAAAACAAATACTACTTAGTATGTCTTATAGTTTAAGAATTTCTCTTTAAAAAAAAAAGTTTTAAGACAAAATATTATTAAATGACGTACTGACATTTCTATTACTCCCTAGGGAATTTCAGTTTTCTATTACTCCCGCTATGTATGCAAGCAATGGCGCGCTTAGACAGCAAGTGTAACAAAAAGGTGACATTAACCGGCCCCCAAGATCGCCTGATTTGACAGCACCTGATTTTTTTTCTGTGGGGTTATTTAATAGTACATTGTGCATCAAGGGAGGTAAGTACGGAATTACTAACGAGAGTGTTAGAAGCCCGACGCCGTTAGGCGGAGGGCTTTTATGACTCGAGTTAGTATTCCGCTTACCGACCGTGATGCATACAATGTTTTTCATCACACTTGCCGACAAAAAAATAAGTTTTAAGAAATTACATCATTAAATGACGTACTGATATTTCTATTACTCCCTAGGGAATTTCACTTTTCTATTACTCCCGCTGCGCGCGCAAACAATGGCGCGCTTAGACAGCAAGTGTAATGAAAAAGGATTTTCCCCTCACTAGCTCGTAAAGCGCTCGTTTATCGTTTAATACGAGCGGGTAAAAACGCTTTTTACACACTTGTGAATAAAGTAATTTGACATTGCTCTAATTCCTATAGCCCCCTACTGCCTAGTATAAGTGGATCTGTATGACCGTAGTAAACATGCGCAATCGGAGCTCACATGTTAAATTGGTCGTTCTCATGGGTGACTTTGTAAGCCATTGGCTATATTTAATTTCCAGAAGTAACTCTATTCTACGATACGTTTCGACATTGAGTTTTAAATGGTTTCTTTAAGTTAATTTACATTTGGATGAGATTTTTAATCATATTTCCTCGCGATAGTGAGGGGAAAAAAGTTGTATTACACTTGGCGGCAAAATTTGTTCAACTCTCGTGCCTTGAGACCTTCGCAATGCTCAAGATTCCAGTTTTTGAACCACTCGCTACGCTCGTGGCTCAATTTTGGAATCTTTCGCTAGCTCAGGTCTCAATATTGGCACGACAGTTAAACAACAACTTTGCCCCCTTGTATAATAAATAACTATTGTCTTTTCTAATTGGCCAACGAACCTTTAGCAATTAAAACAAAATACTTGAACCACGATCACTGAACTAACGCCGGAAATGTGTGAAAAAGTGATGAAAAATGCGATGAAAAGGGTTGGTATCTGCGATGCTACTGGAGGTGGATATTTGTCTGATTATTTTCCATGTGTAATTGCCGACCCAAAATAATTTGATTTAACCAGTGATACTTTATATTTTTTGTGTTATGTGCAGAATAAAATTTCAAAAATAAAGTGTCTTTATCATATCTTTATCATATTATTATATGTATCTTATTTGGCCACCCTGTATGACTATGAATATATTCTAGATTGACTTATACACTGTTTGGTCAACAGTACCTACTTTCAAATCCCATTGTAATCGCTGTTTAATAATACCTACTTCAATATAAATATTACTCGAACTATTTATTGCGCCACCGCCGAATAGGTACCCGAAATCTTCTCACGAAATTTAGCTTTGCTGCTTGTTCTACCTTTGCCAATTTTGGCAATACGTCAAAACAGCGGTTAACTAGATAACTCATTTTAATTATTTAGGCATAATATCTGTCCAATTTGCGAAAGAGACAGAAATATATTTGTCACGATGACAAATGTCTACTCTTTTCAAAGAACGTCACAATAAACCACTCTGTTCTAAATTCAAATTATTGACAACCTATTCAAGACTTGTGGCTGACCATAAAGAATTTAAAGCGATGTGTATATGACATTAAGGTATATTTTCCATAAATGTTGAGATATTTACGACCACCCTGACTGCTCAGATATTTCTGATTATATCTGTGTTCCGATATTTTTGCCTAATTATACGTTACGAATTAATTGAAAAGTGGTTGCTCCTAAATTTGTGACGAATTACATGCCTCTAATTATTGCCCTTTTCTCACGTAACGAATTTATTGAAATTTTACGTTGCTCCGATTTATTTGGGGACCTCGACTGCTACTATATATCTGATGGCGACTGTACTTTATATCCTCTTGTATGTTGCTAGCTTTTCTTTAAGGTGATCTTCTATTTTTTTTTCTGTTTCGTTTAGATTCTCATCATGCTCAGCTTTAACACGTATTACCTACGTATTTGTGTTTTTTGGTGTACGATACGAAATGTTGGATCCTAGTAAATATACTCCTAAACAAAGATTAATTAACAAAATCAGTAGGTATTGGAGCTCTTGCATTCTTTTGAATACAGTCTGTATAGGTTCGATAATTATGTTTTTTAACTCTTGTGGCAAATATACTTTATTAGTCTTTGGGAGATTATAGTGTGATGTAACGGTCGGTAATTCATCTATTAAATTGCCTAGCGTTTGTAACATGTTTTTGATTTCGTTACTAGATGAAGTCAGATCGTCAATTTTAGAATAATCGGGAAGCAAATCCAGTCGATTCAATGTGTCGGTTCATTCATAGACGTTTTTTTGATGCTGAGTGTGCATTACAGTTAGGTAAGTATTTTCAGGATCAGGAACAGTAGCTGCGAGATCTATATTCATAGGTGAGATATTAGTCGACTCAGAAACCAAGTGCGTATTAACACATTTAGTCAGATCAAGTCTTTAGCTATATTCTTCCATTTTACACAAACACAAACATTGATTAGTCACAGAAATCCGTATTTAATCACAATTATAAAATGCACGTTAGCAAAGATGTAAGTCACATACACGCTTCTCACGTCATGGCATAACTAGTATCAAGTGCTTGCCGGTTCAAAACAATAAGAATCAGAGCGGCGGCGAGTAATTGAAACGCATGATAGAAGTTCATCTCAATTTTATCAATATTAAATTATAAAGAGAGAAAAAGATAACTATATTTCCGAGTTTGTGCCGTAATCGTTCAGAATGCAGACAAAGATAGAAAAATCATAGACACTATAACCTCAAACAGTAACGTAAATGACACTAACTTGGTTTCGAAGCATCTTACATCTTCTAATTTGTTGGCGTACAAACCACGAATTTATTTCCATGGTTTATACGTCAATCCACTCGACCAGTTTTAGAGTTACACCCGGCCGACCATTCGCAATAACAATAGTTAACTTTAAAATGCCGTGGCGTATAAACCCTTAATGGCATCACTGGTTTTAACGTCATGCGAAAAAAAACATTAAGGTATTTGCGTCAAACTTCTTCAAAATGTTTAAACTTTTTGATTCTTACATCAGACTGTTCTCAATTTTGATGATATTTTTTGTGAAAAACCTGGGTCGTATAAACCAAAAAGTTGCGAATTTCGATGAATTTTATATACAGATCGATAGAGCTCAAAATTCTGAGCAAAACCATATATATAACTCATTTTGGCCAAAATGGCTTTTACGCCAAATGAACCCAAAGGTATCGATATGGTAGCTGAATGTTCAAAAAACCAAGTAAACCTGATAGAGAAAGTAGAACCTGTGATAAGACCAAGTAGTGCTGCGGCTGAACCATTCAAATTGACGGTAAGTTTAGACTTATAACTTATATGTTTACAATTTGTGACCATCAGGAATGGTCATAAAAGCACCAAATACGCGTGTTCTAGACCATGTATCAATACTGTACCTCATAAAAGTCATAAACCAATTAATAATATTTTAATCACACGTTTCATAATATTATATGTGTGTATTGCGAGTAAAAAAGCGCCTGTTTCAAATTGGTTGGCAAAAATACAAGTCAATTTTTCGCCGACCAATTTGCAACAGGCGCTTTTTTAGTCGCAATACAATTTATGACACGTGTGAGTTCCAGAACATAGTTCTCACACGTATGATGCAAATTTTGTGATTATTTAGATATCTCTCTTGCTATCGTAACGACACAACAATATTATTTTTTCGTTTTAAATCAAATCAAATCATTTATTGCACACATATGTACATTCCTTCAATTATATTATGACTTCCTTCCAAATAGGAATCAAAAATACTGAAAACTGTATCGGACCACTTCTACTAGGTATTAAATAAATAAATATTCAGGTACACTGGACGATGTCAGACAATTCAACTTAGCCCCTTTAGCAATAATACTTTATGAATGTAAACGGCGCTATACATACATACATATTTAGAACTTTTTATACCACAAACAAGCATAGCTCATAGTAAGAAGCTACAGTAACCTATAGACACCTGCAAATCCAGAGGATCCACTCGTGCGTTGCCGACCCTTTAAAACCCTATTAAACTCCTTTTTGAGGATCCCCATACTGTAGTCGATTAAGAAATCCTCGTAGTACTCGTAGTATTTACGAGTAACTATCTTCCTAATACTACCAAATACAACTACTATGTACAAGTAACTCAAATTAAACAAACAGTACTTAGCCTAAGTTTTATCATAGCTGAAAACCTATTCGAAACAAAATAAATATTTGTAATTTGGAGAGTGAATTGAAAGTTTATGATAGTTATCATCAGCAAGAAGAGCCGAAAGACACACTACACTGCTGGACACAGGCCTCTCCCAAAGACTGCCACAATGACCACTGCCGTATTATTCATAAGAGGGGTTTTGCCGTAATCGCCATGTTTGGCATGCGGGTTGGCTATCGTATTACTTACCTCCACCATAGTCAAAGTGTACGAGACAACCACACACTTGGGAAACACTTGGGGTGGTCAGAAACGTATTCTTACTGCCTTCACCACGCGCCCTAGCTTATGACAATTATGAATTATGAATTTTATGATGGGATAATACTCTTTAATTCGATTTCAGGGCAAGTCGTCTCAGATGGATTGTCTAGTAGCTGGATGCTCAACAGTCCCCGTCGAACTAGTGGGCGAAGGAACACTGCTTGTAAAGGTGCATTCCACCTCAATGCGGACGATCCTTTGGCACTTATATAAAGGTGCATTCAGACCAAACGAGCATTCGCTATTGTATCCCCCACTCTACGAAATCAACAAATCACGTTTCGCGTAACGATCGAATTTCGTAGAGTAGGGGGTTAGAATAGCGAATGCTCTTTTAGTCTGAATGCACTTATATAAGTGCCATAGGATCGTCCGCATTGATGGTATGTTAATCATAATTTTATTGGCGTCGCGTCATCAGCCTCTCTCAGTCCACTGCTGGACGTAGGCTTCTATTAACTATGCCTATCAGCGCATTAGGAGGTAAATGCTCGTCGCCACGCTGCACAAGCGGGTTGGCGATCGTAGTAGTGTATACAGTATGCTGCTGCCCATTAACAATCTTCTATAAAAGAATATTTATTAACACTTTGATACGGGAAAGATATGGGGAACATATTATAGCACAAATATCATAACTATAAATTATAATTATAGTATAAAAAATCCAACAAAGGACCATGCCCAACTTTGTATGGAACTTTGCCCCAAAGTCAACACAGCTAAAAGTTACATTGTTGAATAGGTCTTTAAATCTACTTCATTTCATTCTATGGGCACCAAGATGAATTCCATTGCAGAACTGAGATATTCATATTTGTCAGTGTGAAGATTGTATTCACACTGACAAAAATATGCATATCTCATAGATCAGAGATACTGGTCGTTAATCATTAGGATATCGAAGTGTGTAAAAAAAAGATTGTGCACACGTGATTGTATGTTAACCACCTCACTCGCTTAGTTTCTTTTTTCTTTTGACATTAGCCCTTTTTTTACATACAAAATAAGGGTGATCATTGGTAGCTGCAGCTACCAAAATAAACTAGTGGCTAAATCGACAGAGGTTTTCTACTGAATTAGCTCGTATTCAGGCTGACAAATATATGAATATCTCAGTTTTGCAATGGAATTCGATTTCGTGCCCATATAATGAAATGAAGTAAAGTTAAAGACCTATTTAATGATCTAACTCTCATGTTTGTTGGTCTTGGGGCAATTTTGACGCATGGTCCTTTGTAGCAAACTAGCAACACTAGCAACCCTAATTAGTTTCGCCATGTCCGTCTGTCTGTGATGTCCGCAGCATAACTCATTTGGCCGTTAGTCCTACTAGAAATTAGCAATACGGTAGGTACAGGTATAGGTACAGTCGGGTTCAAAATTGCATGGACAGTTTATGAATTAATTAGTTCATAAATCTTCCATGCAATTTTGAACGCCACTGTACATTATAAATTTAAGAGTCAAACTCTTGTCGGCGTAACTGATGAATGTAGCTGTCTCCATCTAACTCTGTCCAAAGCCGCCTCCTTGACTTCCTTGTACGACACGACGTCTACTTTCTCTTCTATTTGTTTCATGCAACTTCTTCTAGCTTCTTCCTCGCTTCCCTTTAATCCTTCCTTCTATTATGTTTTTTATCAAAGCATCATATCGTATAAGGTGGCCAAACATGGTATAATGATGATAGGTACATACTAATCACGCTGATAAAGTGGTAGAATAAAATATATAAAAAAAATCAGGCACGGTTACGTGTACGGGACGGAAAGTGGGGATGATTTATTTTATTTTGTTGTAATCTTGTAGTATGGGGTATCGTTATATAGATTTTTTTTAAAAAGAATAAGAGTCCCAAAATGTTTTTTTAACGTCTACATTTTCGGGAATAAATTCAGATAAAAAAAAATGTTCACAACTCTAAGTTTTCATCGGTGGATCAGAAAAATATGAAAAAAATCATAAATACTTTAAAATTAAACTACATAATATTTTTCCCCTCACTAGCTCGTAAAGCGCTCGTTTATCCTTTAATACGAACGGGTAAAAACGCATATTATTCACTTGTGTGGCAAAGTAATGACCTTGGAGCGTAGCGCGAAGTAGCATTCGTTTAACAGATAATAAAACGTAAAATGCTCATGGAAGTAGCATTCGTATAAAAATAGTAAACTAAACAACTTTCAGAGTGTTCTGTTATAATTTTGTAAAAATAATGAATAAGAATGATTTAATAATGCACTGGCGTTGGTGTGCAACTACAGGAATGAATTAAAATCGTGCTGCGTTTACTTTTTCGTGCTAAGTTTACTGCGACAAAATCTTGCATTAAATACATGATGCATTTCGAAAATTATTATCACTAACCTGATGATGATTGTAATGTGAACAAATAATACCTTTTTTGAGTTCCCTCGCTATAGTGAGGGGAAAAGTTTTGTGTTACACACGGGTGCAAATGTATTTTACTTCTCGTATGTTAAAACATTTCATACTCGCGGGTAAAATACAACTTTGCACCCTTGTATAACAAATAACTATTATTTTGCACAGATCGGCCCAGCCATTTTTGAATTACTGCGGAATTGGCCGGTTTTTCATATTGGCCTATGAGAACGTATTTAGTACAATAAATGATTAGTGTATTTCCATTTGTTTTCAGGATTCAGGAATAACGAAAACACCAGACCAACGAAACAAAAAAGAAAAATAATTTGAAGACATATTAACAAAAATAAACTAAGCCAGCACTCCGAAAGTTCCGAAACACAGCAACATTTTCATATTTTTTACAAAAGAAGGTTAAAGAAAAAAAATTCAAGTTAGATAAACAAAATTGAAAAAAAAAGTTATGATGAGAGTGTGAAATGTTTATTTGAGTTGAATTTAAATCACTCGTTCACTTTATTACTCGAGAACCAACTTATTAATTATAATTACCGAAGAACCAACAAGGCAGAAGATATAATTTAGACCAATAAATACTGACCTTAACATTAATTTATACAAGAAATCACCATCTTGTTATCGTTTCCTAACAAATATTTTTTCATTGCCATGCCCGACAACGTGAAATAAAATACTGAATATGGTACCCATTAAGCTAGGAACCAACAAGCAGGTCTTTGCTGGATTGAAGTCAATGGCTTAAACATTTACCGACGACGACAGCATAATAATCTCATTAGTTTAGGACGAAATGACTATCAATGGCAACATGGCAACATCTCAATTTCAACCCACAACTGGACAAGAAGACACAAGAATAACATCATTGTAACTATTGATGTCAAAACTTTAGGTTTGTGGGGCCCCAAGGCACAGATATCAAGGAATGAGTACGTGATCAAGCTTTAAAATGTTATAGGAAATGGGAGCGAATCTTCATCTTCTAAAAGCGAGCTGATACGCATAATCTCGTTTCTGCCTAATACTTTATAGGTTGGTGTATCGAACAGTTTGACTACTTTGGTTACTAGAATAGTAGATTACACACCAAGGGGATAAAGCACTGTTTTATGTCACGGGCGCGACATTGAATCCTGAACGTAGCGAAGGACTTTCAGTTTAATATAAGTGAAAAATATAGCTTAACTCGAGTAAGTCACCTACATACAAGTCACATAAAAGCGGAAGTCCTTATCTAAATTATAGTGTCAAAAAGAAACTTCCACTTGTATTACAAGTTACAAGCTTTCGAGAAATGGGCCCCTGTTGTATGTAGTAGTGATCTATCCAAATAGACAATACGTCATGTTTAAAATGCGAACACAAACAAAATAAATGCCTATATGGATAGATTACAAGTATTACAACCTCATACAACAGGAGCTTTTCTTAACCTTTTCACCTATATCTTAGTTATGTTAATAATGTTCCTTGTTACTGTGATTCTTCTAAAGTAAGTGAGCATAGGTATAATACAATTTACTATGTAAATTTGAATTAATAAATTAATAATTTAAGAATGTCACTAATTAACACTGTTGTACAATAAAAATAACTTAATATGTGCTGCGCCCATCAGGGTTCATGTTTCAGATGTGTGCACTATGTTGTTTAAAGGGTGCAATTGAATAAACTAGAGAAAAATTAGAGAGCTAGATGATACTTATTTATTAGGTAATTAATTGCCTACAATTTGTGATAACGATATTTGAAATTGTATAAAAATCTAATTTAAAATGTTAATTGTGAGTTTCTCATTCTATGTCATATTATTCTATATTTCGCATTACTAAGCGTACAAATGAAAATATAATCATTTTTATTATTATAACACAAGTTGAACGTATTGTGAAAATACGAAGCAAATTATTTAAATTTGTACTTTTTTATTTTTCCCCAGTAGTCACACTATTTAATACTATATAAATTATAAATATTAGATGTCATTTACCAAAGAAAAACGACCAAGATCACCTAACGCCCGAGGTGGGGACCGAACGGAACCACGTACTCAGCTTTCGCGGCTTATGCTTGTACCCCTCGGGCGTTAGGTGATCTTGGTCGTTTTTCTTTGGTATATGACATCTAATATTTAGAATAAGATAAGTTAATAAATTATATTACAGATTCAATAACAATCAATTACACTTAACTAACTAACAACTAAAAGCCTAAATCTAAATAAGGACCCTGTGGCATAGTGCCAAGGATGCTGGCAACGTTTCCCCGCTGAATCGCGATGCTTATTCGCTGTGCGAGAAAACTGCCAGCCCTCCTGTCCCCCGTAACGTCGACCAAACGTTTGGCTAAATCATTGAATAAAGCCTGGGCTGCCGGGCCCCAAGGGCCGAGGGTCTCGACGCCAAAGGCAACAAAATTGTAACTGGCATCGAGACCCCCGTATTTCCGCCTTTTTAGAGCCTCGGCCGCCTCGGCCGCCGCCCCAGCCTTAGTCACAGTCCCGTGGAGGTGGGAAGGCGCCAGGGTGTCTACACACGTCGCATCCCACACTAGCACCCGCCCCGCCCTCCACGGAATCAGCGACATGCCATCGGGCCTCTTGCCATCGGCTCTGGCTATACCGACCGGCTCGAGTACTGCCGGCACGTTGACGGTGGCAAGAGACCGACGGATTATGTCGTTTAGCGCAGCATGCCGTGATAAGCGTCCCGCGCTACGCTGACAAGACAGACCATGATGCCCTTGTTGGTCGACGCTACTGCCACAGTGACACACATGCGGTGCGCACATGGAGACCCCCAAACGCAACCCAGCTGCCAGCCGAAGAGTGTTACCATCGAGATGGGTACCTGAATTGGGTGAGGGATACGCATTAAGCCAATGACCCGCTTCTCTGCAACCCACGGCAAGCAGCCGAGCTCGATCCGCCCCCGCACTATCTCCCAAAATAAGGTCGTATGTTTGTTTTGCCAGAACATCATCCCAAGCCCTTTGCGATTTTCGGTTATCCGGAAGATCTTGACCAGGACAAGAACATTACAGATAGAACATTTATAGAAGGTGTGCACTAAATAAATAAGTAATTTTAACATAATGCTGCATTTAATTTCATACAATATAATTATATGTTATCACAAGTATAGCACAGTTAAGGATTATTTTTTCACTGTCTTACTTGAATTTACATAAAATCTAATGAAAATACTCTATGGCCTTATGTGCGCAAATATCTACTCTTAGATGATTCATAAATATACCTCTGGAACAACTTCCATATAGAGCATTTTCTTAGAAAATACATTTCGGTTAATCATACTGTTTCCACCAATTCAGCTCAGAATCACAAATCATAAGTTCTTTTCGACGAGAACATTGTTTCTTATTTTTATTCATTTTACATGACATATTTTTCTCATAGGTACTTTTTTGGGAATGCAGATTGGGATTTTGGGTGGAAATGAACTGTAAACTCGAATAAATATTAAAAATCTAAAGAAAAATACAAATAAATATTCCTTTGCTGGGATTCGAACCTGGATCATCCGCTTCACAGACAGAGTTACTACAGCTGCGCTAAACTAGTTGTCAAAATTAGTACTGCGCTACGACTGTGTCGCTAGTAGTATAAACGAACTTTTGCGAAGAGGCTTAATTTTAATAAGGAGTTATCGTTCTTCTCTTTAGAATATTATATTCTTTGATTAATATGTACCTATACCAAAAGTCAGATTTCTAGTATTAACGGCCACTGAGCTATGCTGCGGACAGACGGACAGGCTAAACTAGATATAAATAATGGTTCCTTTTTTGCCATTTTTGGCTACGGAACCCTGAAAACTAGCAGATACGTAGAGATTTGCAATATCTCAATAATCTCATAGTCACATTTTGAATTTAATTCAATAAAAATTTCAACTTTCCATGATGTACATGGAAAGTTGAGATTTTTATTCAATTAAACTGCAGCCTACTGTACAATGATATTCAACTTCAAGCGCCTACTCCTTCTGTGCAATAACATCTCTCTTTAGCTAAGCGCACAGTGCCGGAAGGAGCGGGAGGCTGGGTAAACACAGGAGCTTTCCCACAGTTCTAATGGCCGTCGCGCAAATATCGCGACTAGCGTAATAACACTATATTACCAAAGGAGCTATTTGAGGTTGATGAGTTCGTGACGTGGCGAGCATTAGCCTAATTTTCCGAAAAGTCGTTAGTGATTTGAATTTTGCGACAGCGGTATTTCACCTATTTATTTAATAATGATGATTTTAAACACAAAACTTTCCTGACTCTTGTCTTATAAATTATAATAAAATTGTATTTCACGCGGGATACTGGCGGAAAATGCTCGAAATGTTTTGCTCCGTATACCTATGAAAAGTTTTTTTCATCACACCTTTTTTTTTTATGCCACGTCGGTGGCAAACAAGCATACGACCCGCCTGATGGAAAGCAGTCACCGTAGCCTATGGGCGCCTGCAACCTCAGGGTGTCACATGCGCGTTGCCGACCCAATAAAAATAACGTTGGCGCAACAAAGTGGCTCCACTCCACCTGATCGTAAGTGAAAAGTAGAGCCCAAATCGCGGCGGCAACGAACAGGAGACAATCAGTAACCTGTTAGTTGCCACCGCCTTGCTGGCCGCCTGTTCGGTAAGTGCGCCAATGCGTTGCGGCGATGCGCCCCGTAGATGCGTCATTACGTCCTAGGACTGTCAAGGATTTTAATACAACATTACGTCACACTAGCGCGGCGAGAGCGAGCGCGATAGCTAGAGCGCCAAGATTTCATCCCTGATTTTGAGAAATGGTTTAGACCATTTTAGAGTAGTTTTGTGAAAATATCTATATTGTTTTATTTACTTTTTTTGCCTCACAGGTGTGACGAAAATCATTGTGTGTGCCACGGGCGGTACATTTCTTATTTGCACACAATGTACTGTTAAAGAACCAATCGCCGTGGCTATTACGCATACTGTGTGCTTACAATGGGCTACCTCTACGTTATTAATGCATACGTACTTTTTCCATCCCACTCTTACTCGCATAGTTATTGGTGCGAGTGACCTGGATAGAAAGTAAATCCGCGTTAATATCGCAGTGGTAGTTCGTGGTACGGCTACGGAACTTCGCTATAAATGCGGTTAAAGTTAAATTATTGAATCATTCTCATCTCCAATTAATACATTATACCGGGTGAAACGGAACGGCGATTCTTCCTGCTACCGCCCGAATCTAGCAACCATTACAATGAACTTTCCGTATGCCAACATCGAAAACAAATGTAAATGAAAAAATGACTTTTCAATACTATTGAACTCTAACTAATCACTCACTTTGTATGAGGATACTATTCTGAAAGTTCATCGTAATGGTTAGTAGACTCGGCCGGTAACGGGAAGGGTCTTCGTTCCGTTCCACCCTGTAGTTATACTGGCATGGAAGCATGTTGTGAATCAAATACAAGCTATACGAAAATACGTACACAAACGTCTAAATCTGAGATAGATCAAAAGTGTTTAAAACTACAAAAATAATGACTGTTTAGTATTTCAAGATTTTCCAGTATAATATATTGAACTTAGACTAACTTCTAAAGTAAATATTTCACTGGTTATAGATTGTGATAATTTGTTAAAACAATAAAACTTCAAAACTAGGTACCTCCAGATGAGTACATAGTTACTCAACCCCTTATACAGGCTGTTTTTCTTCATTTGCGTTTTATTTAAGGGAAGCTTATTTAGGTTAAATATAATTAATTTCTCTAAGAAACTAGCGTCTTAACCCTTACTGTTATTGAGTTATTAAAAAAAAAGTTTAATGACTGGACAAGTGTATTGCAACCTTTATTACATTCAAATGTTACTTATTTTGTTGTGCCGTCAGTCACCTGAGATTAACTTTTATGTTATTTTTAAGGTTATCTCACACTTACTATTTCATTTATTATGTATTATGAAAACGTAAAAAAATAATGTTTTTTCGAATTTAACAAAAGCTGATATACCAGACAAGTTTTATTAATGTCCCAGGTAACGTGTCCATTTAACGCAAATCAACACCAACACCCTGTATGCAGACTTTATACTTATATCTTTAATTAAATATTTATAGTGTATAGTGCACTTTTGGCAAAAAGCGAAAGGTTTTTTAATAATTATTTTGTCGCGTACGGAGCTCTTAAAATGGCAGTTCCAGCTCAATCAGTCTAGATCATCTCAGCACGTCGGTGCTTTTCTATTGAACGAGGGTAATTTACGAGGCCAACGGGCGTTCTATCAATATTACTATTACTAAGGGTCCCTGGTCTTCTACTTACGGGCCTGATGGTGACAGTTATTGATTCGCTTGTAATAAAGAAAAGGGTACAATGACCTGATGTTATCGAGAATAACCTAGTTTTTATCGACCTCTTACATTTCCTGTATGCTTAGCACAGGATTGGCGCGACAGTATCTCGCCGCGAGATAGACTAATAGTCTATCTCGCGGCTGCCCTATATCAAAACCTAGTAAGGGTCAAATTCTTAGAAAATAATTTTTTGATGTTTTTGGACTTACCTAGTAAGTCCGCAACCGACTACAAAGACACCAGCTCGCAAATCGGCTTTATTACCGGAGATTTAAATGCCTTGAAACCTAGTAAGTCGCATGTCTAGTAACGGTTTACCAGTTTAAATCCTAGTAAGGCATATATCCCATATCAAAACTTAGTAAGTCGCTTGGACATACTAGGTATTGGCCTGGTCAATGAGCCATACTAGGTTTTTGATCTGAGCATCGTAGTGCGAGGGGCGCGCGGGTCGTGGAGAGTATGAGCGTTCAGTCAGTCCGCGGCGATGCGCTAGCGCAATCACACGCATGTCAATTGAAATTTTGTGTGGTTCTCAATTGAAATTTGGTGTGTGAAGCAACTTGATTAATAACAACAGTAGTCAAAACGCAAAAGAAACTAGGTAAGTATTTATACACTAAATATAAATACCTCCAAATTCCTGTAATGGCTTATTATTTTACTAGGCTCCTATATTTTGTCCCATTTTATTGTCATTAGTCATAGCCTCATAGGGTCATTTTGCCTGTTTGCCGTCCATCTTTAGTTTTTGTCAACTCGGTACAAAGCTATAAATCAGTTGAATACAAATACATTTAATAGTAGTTTTTCAAATTAATCAGTGCATATTGTTGTGAGTTTATAAAGGCTTATAATATATCTGCTAAATAAAGGTGTATTAATGTGGATAAAAACTAGCATATTCTAGCAATAAATATATTTATATAAATTATTTATTTTAAAGTATCTATTATACTATATATGTATTATCATCTAGTACCCATAATTCAATTTTCAATTTGGTCAATTTACGATTGTACCATAATGTTTATTTATTTATTATGAATATACTACAAAAGCACTCTAAGCAAATATAAAGCATTTGAATTGGAGTACTTCATCATAATGTAACAACATATGTTCAAATAATGCATGTTGAATATAAGATAATTATATGTTTTGCAAAATTAATCCCACCGTATAAACAATTGAACCTGAAAACCAGTATGAATGGCAAAGAAAAAAACAAGGTAAACAAGGTTTGACATTCATATTCTTCCATCTTAACTTTTACTTGAATATGTTGTCTTGTTATTATTAATATTACAGATTCAAAGAGCCTTTGTACGAGCTGGACTTCCTCATGCCGAAATTCAACGAAAAGTCCAGCCCTGCTGTCATAGCAAGCCCCAGAGGCATTACCGGCCGGATTTGAGGAAACCCTTCTGGAATGATCTTCCAGTTAACAACGCATCTATTGATTTAGTTCATGGTGGTCAGGGTGACGCCAATTAATTTTTGAAATTTAAGACTAAATTATATGATTACGATGTTAATTGATACAGTATTTTTTTAAATAAATATCTTGTTCTTAATGTGCTCGTTTACATTTAAAACCATCAATTATGTTAACAGAAAAAAAAACGCTAGGTTTTAATTTAGAACATCTTTTGAGTTTGATGACGGTACTACCAGTTTATAATAGTTCAATACCTAGTAAGGGCCCTTACTAGGTATTGAACTTGGGATATGGACGAAATTGATATGGCTGAATACGTTTTCAAAGTTAGTAAGGGATATAAAACGTGCGTATTAAGAGTAAATTATATGATTACGATGTTAATTGATACAGTGATTAGTATTCAACCGATTTATGTTCAGTTTTTTATCTATTATTTAAAAAAAAATTTTTGGCAGACACTTTTATGTTTTTATGCTCTCCTGTAAAATTTGGTCTGAAGCAGTTACTAGGTTTTGATATAGGGCAGCCGCAGTATCCGTCCCTCTTTTGTTAATATAGCTAGTAAAGGACGGGAGATCTATCTCGCGGTGACATACTGTCGCACCAATCATGTGCTAAGCGTACTGGGTCTATTTCAGTATTTACGCGTAGTTATAATTATTATTACGTTCAATTCATACAATTATACGTACCAACTTAGATATTTTAATCGTTTGAATGCTAAGATCACTATCTACTTAAAAAAAATATTTATATTGACTTAAACTTTCAAGATTATCTATCACTCAACGTCATGCCCGAAATGTCAGGATATAATTAAACGTATGTTTACTCGATTATGGCTGGTTTGTCTTTAAAATAATTATGAAAAATATTTAATCTGTCTGGATGTGTAAAGTAAGCAGTCAATACGAGTGCAAATTAAAATTGGATAAAATAATGATGCGATTAAAATTTATACTGCTCACAAAACTTGCAGCAGCCATATTATTCTCAGGGGTTTCGATAATAATTGGAAATGAATTACGCAGAAAAGTTTTTTCTGGGTGTATTACGATTGTATGAATGAAAATAATATAAGGCTTCAAACTTTTGATGAAGTTGTGTACTAAAATCGAACTTAACGCTATTAGAGACAAATATGTTTGATAAACACACAAATAAATACCCTCACTCGGATTATAACTTGGAAAATACAGCTTCGTAAACAAAGATACTATTAACGAGGCTACGGAGGCCGACTAAATAAGCAATTATGTAGTTACTGTCAATATCGAAGATCGATATGGCTATGACTACCCGACAGGTATACTTTTACATAATTTTACTAAAAATAGCAACTCATATTGATAGGTACATAGACGGATATACCAGGATAATAATATATATCCAGACTTTGACGATGTTCTCCTGGGACGTATTCAATTAATTGCCGAATTTACCACCAAGCATTCGAGGCCGATGCCTAAACTACTCGGCAAATCAGCAGTGTTATTCACTAAGGAAACCGCCTTGCTGTCAGCGCTGTGTCAGCGCTGCGGCAGCGTCGAGCCTAAAAATGGTATTCAATAATGTACTTTAAACGACACTAGTGCTCGGCGACGAATGCGGCGTGAGCTGGAACTACATTGCGTCGAGAGTTTGACGTTTAATGTACGAACTTCGTATTCTCTAACGAAAAACAGCGACGAACTCGCACACAACCTCGCTCACAGTTTCGATTCCTAATGTCAAATAAAACAGCTAGGATTTTAGACAAGGCTGTCTCGATGTCGAGCTCGTTGACGAACGCAGCGTCTAATATCGATACCTTTGGGTTCAATTGTCGTAAAGGACAAAATGCAGGTTTTCAGGAGAAGCAAAAAACTAATTTTTTTTAGAAAACTGTCAATAACTTTTGTTTTTTGACCTATATTTGTGACGTGTATATGAAAACAATGTGGATTGTTGGTGTCTTTGACCTGGTGTAGCAATCGTAGTGATAAGCTAAACGGCTTAGAAGTTGGATGTTGTAAAGGACACGTCAAAATGCTATGTATGTCCTTTACACCCACGATTTTTTTGAGCAATAAGAATTGACAGGGTCGTAAATGACGGTCTTAGATTATTTTCTCACAAATTTGGGGCGTAAATGTAGGCGAAATGGTACAAATAGCGACTGTTCTCTGCTTATTTTGCTCAAAACACATTTAAAACATTTATTAAAACGTAGGAAATATGGCGAATTAAAGCCGGATTAGAGTTGTAGTATATTTTCTCTATATATTTAGTCATAACAAAGAAATGGACAACTAATAAGTATGGAAACACTGCTTGTTTCAAAACTATATAACATTTTTGCAACAATTTAAACTTATTGTTTCAGTGCTGCGCTGTCTCAATAGTAATTTAAACGCATAAGCTATTACTCCTAGCAGGGAAACACTTTTGTAGTTAAGTGTCATCATCAGCCTATATTAGTCCACTGCTGAACAACGGTCTTTCCTTAGCCTATGAATATGAACGCATTTGGAGGTAAATGCCCATAATCGCCACGCTGGGCAAGTGGGTTGACGATCGCAGTACTGTGTCCACTATCATGATGCAGCTGCCCATCATCAATCTTCGATAAATAAATGGTCAGTGACACTTGAAACCCTTAGCCAATTCTTACCACGGAATAGTTGGGGAGGTGACAAATGTATTCTTACTACCGTCATCACACGGCAACATGGCACGGTTTCGTAGTATATGTAAACAACAAACGCTGGGTAACGGTAATAGTAAAGTTTAATAAGCAACTCTTCGAGAGTTCATGCTTATGTGATGTGACACAGGTAGTAATTGTAAGACTTTACAACAAAGAAGAACTAGGAATACCTACGGGTTAAGTTCCCCGGTACTTAAGGCACTGATTGTACCTATTTCTAGAATTTAACTCCTAGATACGACTATAATGTCTTCAGACATTATTTTATTTCAACTTATTTCTACTGAAGATTCAAAATTACTGTCACATATAAACTAGATACTTGGACAGTGGCTGATTACCTTTAGTGTACTTATTATATTTACATAAATACTACGAAAGTGGTCCCCTCTTAGATTTAAAAGTTGCGTGGATTATGTTTGATATGATATGAAAGACAATTAATATATTTCCCATACATTTGTTTGTATGTGTACAAACAAATTTATGGTAATAAACAACAACAAAAATTACATCGGTCCTTTACCACCCGGATCATTCAATAATAATTGTATAAGAATTACCATTTCGTGCCGGTCGTAAAGGACGACGAAAAAAAAAATTGTTCTTTAACCCCAAGTTGGCCATAGAACTACAGAAAGTAATCGTAAAAAAGTAAGGGCGTAAAGGACAACACATAACTTATAAGGTCACTTACGACACTATATTTATTTGTCAATTTCCTTTACGACACAGATAATTATTTATAATAAATCACTTGATATTTACGCCCCATTCGCTAAGCTATTTTTGCAAGTCCATAGTAGAAAATCTTGGTCGTAAAGGCAACTTTTTAAGAGATAACGAGACTTTAACTATACAGATCGATAGCGCTTGAAATTCTGAACAAAACTGTATATATAACTCATTTTCGCCAAAATGTCCTTTACGACAATTGAACCCAAAGGTATCGATATGTGAATAAGAGAATAGCATAGCAGACTCGAATGGCTTAAGGTGCGGTTAAACTTAAAGAGCATTCGCTGTTCTAACCTCCCACTCTACGAAATTCGATCGGTAAACAAAACGTGATTGGTTAATTTCGTAGAACGGGTGCTAGAACAGCGAAGTTCTTTTGGTTTAAACGCACCTTTAGGCATCAGCCGCCTAGGAGTATTACGCTTAGTAGTAGACATGTGCGAAATTGACGCGTAATACCTACAATAAACGCTAAAACCGTTATAGTTCGAGAAATATAAATTGAATGTTCATTTTTACTAATAATGTAGGTAGAAAGTTACCAATTTATATTTCACGAACTATACTCTCGTAACTCTCATATCGTCGTTGAGATTGCCAATTCCGTT
This sequence comes from Thaumatotibia leucotreta, assembly GCA_025490895.1. Lineage (NCBI taxonomy): Eukaryota > Metazoa > Arthropoda > Insecta > Lepidoptera > Tortricidae > Thaumatotibia > Thaumatotibia leucotreta. Next base: position 67,301 of record JALPQI010004621.1, read on the forward strand.
ATGTGCACGATTTCAGGAACTGAAAAATCAATCCAAATGACATATGTTTACAGTCTTCTTTTGTCAAATTTGAAATTTACACATAACGGAATTGGCAATCTCAACGACGATATCATAAGCCACCTGATAATACAAAAAACCTGCCAAAAGCATGTTCGCCTGTCCGGCCATGCTCAGTATAAAGTTCTGTAGTTATTCGAAAGCGGCTGGACCGATTATGTTCTAAATACCTAGTTTCATTTGAAAGTATTCCATTCATGATTCATTTTTTTTTTAAGCTACGGATCAAAAGTTAGACAGGGGGGACACATTTTTTTTTTATTCTGGATCAGTTTTATATCCGTAAATATTGACTTTAGAAAATAACTTTCTTTTCAGACCCTTATTAATTTTAAGAGACCTATTCAATGGTACCCCACACTATAGGATTACAGTAAATAACTGAGCTATGATGCGGACAGACGGCCAGACGGACATGGCGAAACTATACGGGTTCCTTGTTTACTACGGAACCCTAAAAAGTTGCCCACGTTACAAATTAGTTAGGTATTTATTAGCAAATAGGAGTCAACCAATTGGAGCCCTAGGCCTCTTGGGAACTCTATGAAGGTGACGTCATTTATCAGGCTTTAAGAAATTCCGTACTATAATACCGAAGTAGGCCTAGCTAGAGCTCCAATTAATTGAGTGTACAAGTACATCGTGATGACGGGAACGTAAAATCATAAAATATACGAATGGAAACATACTTTTTCAGGGTTCACCTATGGTTTCCATCAGAAATCCATTTTTGGGCCACACGCCATTAGCTAATGTGCTAATGCTTTGAGGCAATGACGCGACAAAATGTGATTTCATTCGCAGCGGCACGTCTTTGTACTCCACGGGGACGGATAAATGGAAGCTGAAAGTACAGTAGGTGCCTATAAAATTACCACATACTGTGTAGCATTTTTGAAGTAATCACTTAGATTTTTATGTTAGTACGAAATATTAATTTTTGAGCAGTACTCCACACAGAATTGTAAGTGTAACAAACCGACGAATATTTTTTTGTTTGGGGAATAAACCAAATTATTTCTATAAATATAATTAAATGGATAATATCACGTGTATTTAGTTATACTACGCGCGACATGCTTCGGAGAGCCTAGGTGTCCATAAAGAACATATTATCAGCCATGATATGAGTGACGACATAAAACCACCCTCCAGTGAGCTGCGCGACGGGCATCAGTACGTGCCGCACTTGCAAGTCTCGAGGTGTACGTGATAATGGAGATCTAGGCTCCCCGATACATGTCGCGCGAAGTGACTAAATTCACGTGAGTTTTATGAAATTTATGAGTAGTTATTATGTCTTCTGAAATTCAATAATTTTTTTATTGAATACTTTGATTTGTGTTTTTAAGTAATACTTATCAGAATGTGACGACAATCACGACAAACGATAAACACGGAAGCATCATTGGTCTACAATAGCCGTACCTACCATGAGTTGGAAAGTAAATAATACGTTGGGTTTTACTCGATACGTAATGCATTCTATCGCGCTCGTATTGACATATTGGGGCGAGTACGATGGCCTGCTTTACGTATCAAGAAAAACCTAACGTTACCGATACTTGCAAAGTCGTGGTACGGCTACAGATGATTATGATGATCACACATTTACCGTTTATCGCGCTAATCGTCACTTTCACACTTGCTTACTTGTAAGAATCTGTCGGCAACGCAACGACGATCAAAAAACACGGTAACACGTCATACACCTGAAGATACATTTAGTTCGTTACACAAAACGTGGTTCGTCGAAATTCGTTGATTTCGTAGAGTGGGGGATAGAATGAGCGAATGCTCGTTTGGTCTAAATGCACCTTTATCATGGCACTGTTTGTTTATCATCGTATCTGTAGGCACAGATCTCTGAAAGAATGATAATATAAGGATTCCGTAACGAGTGTTCCAAAACATATCGTATAAATAAAGGATAAAAAATGTAGCCCACCAAAATGCGTCTTTTGCATTGTTCTTTTGTGATTAAACGACATGAAATAGAAAATAGATTTTTCTATCTTAAGAACTCTTAGTTATCCTAGTTCGAGTTTGTTATATATCCACGATTTTGTTGTGATTTACTAATTCTATTTTGTGTACTCAGCATAAATTTGACGATATTGACAATGTGCAATAAATATGTGCTTTAAATAGAAAAATGCTATGTAATTTGAGGAACAATAGGTAGTAGTAATTATAATAACTGCGATAAATTTCTTTACATCCTAAGACCTGGGCTTCACTTGGAACCTCAATAATTAATATTATTACGGAAATAAGACAGAAAATAATAATTTTAAGAATTTCACTACCTGTAAAGCATAATTAATATATATCATCCATGTAAACAAGATAGCCGGCCAAATAGTTTGGTACACCATAGATACATTGAGTAAGTTTATTGAATGATTAGCCACTTTGACTGCGACAAAGTATTTGACTAACTATATATATATATGTATATACATACCTGCCTACAGTGAACATAATATAGCATAATAATTATTATATTGAGTAAACACATTTCTTGAACGGGGAAAAGGTAGCAAAAAGTAATTGCCTAAAATATCTAATCGACTAATCTACAAGATGATTATAATCGGCCAACCCAGCATAGGTACGGCAAAATCGCTTAAATAATATGTGGTAATGGCTATAGCAGGCAGATGAACTGATAAATTCGGATTAGCCGCGTTAAATAAGTATCTACGGAATAGTTATTGCATGAAATCGTTATTTCACTAGGAAAAAAATATCTTATTACTATACTGATAGATAATTACAAGCCTTACTAATCAAAATCATATTTTTCATTTGAACTTATCGTTTCACTTGTCGAAACAGATCATTGGATAACTCCCGTAGATCTACAAGTAGTACAACTGGGGCCCGTTTCTCGAAAGCTTGTAACTTGTAATACGATGACTCTTTTTGACACTATTCATTAGATAAAGACTTCCGCTTGTATCACAAGTAACAAGCTTTCGAGAAATGGGCTCCTGATGCTTGACAGCAGCTTGCGGATAATATAGCACATTTATCAGAACCTTGTGCTTGTGTCGCGAATTACTCAATGTATGAATTGACACATGACCGGGTAAAAAGTGTTAACCGCCAGAAAAAAAACAATGTTTTGTTTATGCCATAAAATACGAGTAGTGCAAGAAGTAGCGCAGCGGTAACGCCGCGGCCACGACATCGGTCTAAGGCGACCGGCTTAGCGGAAAACGTATGGTGCTCCCTCTCGCACACATATCGGCATCCCGGTCCCACTTATGGATTCGCTCGCCGCTGGTCGCCTTAGACCAATGTCGTGGCCGGGGCATAATGGAGATGGATCGGGCATACTCTGCGAAGAGGAGCAACGAACCTCGCTAGTATCGCCTTTAAGTGGAGACCTCTGGTCTGGTCGCTCTGTACACACGCGGAAAAGAAGAGTGGAGAGCGTATTGTGAGCCGTAGGCCTGACCTGGAGCGAAGCCAAGAAGGTTGCTCAAGACAGAAAAGCGTGAAAGGATCTTGTGGAGGCCCTATGCACCTCCGGGGTGCCCTAGGAATTACGACAACGACAACAACATAAAAGACGAGTACAAAGAAAACTTAAGTGGTTTAAATATAGTGAAACTGTTAGTTGCCAGTAGATAAGAAATAATGAGAAAAACTTAACATGACATCAAACGCATGATCGGATGTCATATTTCAAAAAATATATATTTCTCAGGTTTAGTCTTAATAAAACACATTTGGCAAGATCGGCTTCACGACAAAATGTCTGTCTCAATATTTGGCTCAAAATGATCGGGAATTCCGCTCTTCCCGTTATCTAGTATATTGCAATATGACGGGAAATTGCTTTCGCCGGAAACTTTCACTCGCCATTGTGCCTACCTGACGATTCAGATCACCGTTTTATTGTGTTGCCAAGTGCGATGGAGTACGGATTCGCTCGTGAATAAGGAAATATCCGAGATGGCGCGATTATCCATTGAAAAGTTGGGAAAACATTAATGTGAACTGGTGAAGTTCTTCTCTTTGTTCGGTTAAGGTATCTAGTTATAAGTGCTTTTTAACCCTTTAAGAATAGGAGGGTTCTCAAATAAAACTACTTTCTAATATTGTTTGCTATCTCATGCAGAACTGTTTGATATTAAAGCTCGATTTTTTAATGAGTAAAGTATTTTTTTTGCAATCTAGTTGGGTATATTGTGTTGTTATGATTAATAGGTATTCATTAAACTCTGAAACTTTAATACCGATTTGAAAATAGTAAAACTATTTTTAAACTATTAAAAACTAATATTTTCTTCGGTTACCGCGAGGATTACTCATGAAATAAAACTATGAAAACGGATAAACTCGCGTATATTAACTAATTTTAACTTCATTCCGACGTTTCGAACACTTTACAGGGTTCGTGGTCTGCGGATGACTGACAATGGAGGAAATTTGATAGATCTACCTCCATCAAAATAAGAAAGATATGTACAAAACTACCCACCAAAGAAAAATTACTAAACCACAGACAATAAATTTTAAGGGTGGATGTACATACAAAATTTGCAAATTAAGCTAGTTATTCATTACAAATATTTTCAGAATGAAGACAAGAGACAAAATAAATAATCTACGCCGGTTCTTTCCCTACGCCACTGCCTGAGAAGTATTTCCTTCCTTTGTATGATTGTATTGTTAGGAAGGTATCCCAAAATTGGGACCGGCAAGAAACTCAGCGGGACAACTCTTTTCAAAAAACATTTGTAGTACATCTTAAGATCATCATGCATTAAACCAAAACATACAATTTTGATTAATAAGGAAATTTAAAATAATTTTGAAAAAATGTTGCCAGTACTAAAAAGGGGGGGAATGGTCACCACCGCCAAATACATCAGCCTCACGGTTTATGTCTAGACTGTTCCTTTATCAGATGAACAACTGGATCCCAAGCTGGTGGTAGAGACAAGCTTCTTTCCATTCTATTAAAGTTTGGATATTTCATTATCTCAATAGCCTCACGCAACATTCTAGGCATGTTTCTCTTCTCCTTAACGAGAACCAAAGGCTTGTCAAACTTAATAGAATGATTCGGTCCATCACTGACATGCTCCCAAACCGCAGACTGTTGTCGACGGTGCTTGACATCGGCTATGTGTTCCTTCACCCTAGTAGTGATATTTCTCTTTGTCTGCCCAACATATGAAAGCCCACATTCACAGTCCAGCTTATACACTCCTGCATTCAGTAAGGGCGTGCTATACTTAACAGGCCTCAGAAACTGCGACATCTTCTTCATTGGCTTAAAATAGGTTTTAATAGAAGCACGTTTCAAGATGCGGCTGATCCTGTCTGTAACCCCTCCAACAAAAGGCAGAACGGCTGGCCTGCGCTCAACAGTGGGAATCTTCATACGAGTCTTCTGATCGGCTCGAGGGATCTTCAGGTTGTTTGCCCGAAGTGCCTGCCTAGCATGCCGAAGCTCCGCAGCTAGATGCCGATCATCGCATATCTTTTGGGCTCTCTGAAACAAAGATTTGCCTACAGTAGCTAGTTGGCTGGGATGGTGGTGGGAATTGCCATTTAAATACCTATCAGTGTGTATATAGGAAACCTACTCACACTGATAGGTATTTAAATGGCAATTCCCACCACCATGCGCGGAGCTTCGGCATGCTAGGCAGGCACTTCGGGCAAACAACCTGAAGATCCCTCGAGCCGATCAGAAGACTCGTATGAAGATTCCCACTGTTGAGCGCAGGCCAGCCGTTCTGCCTTTTGTTGGAGGGGTTACAGACAGGATCAGCCGCATCTTGAAACGTGCTTCTATTAAAACCTATTTTAAGCCAATGAAGAAGATGTCGCAGTTTCTGAGGCCTGTTAAGTATAGCACGCCCTTACTGAATGCAGGAGTGTATAAGCTGGACTGTGAATGTGGGCTTTCATATGTTGGGCAGACAAAGAGAAATATCACTACTAGGGTGAAGGAACACATAGCCGATGTCAAGCACCGTCGACAACAGTCTGCGGTTTGGGAGCATGTCAGTGATGGACCGAATCATTCTATTAAGTTTGACAAGCCTTTGTTCTCGTTAAGGAGAAGAGAAACATGCCTAGAATGTTGCGTGAGGCTATTGAGATAATGAAATATCCAAACTTTAATAGAATGGAAAGAAGCTTGTCTCTACCACCAGCTTGGGATCCAGTTGTTCATCTGATAAAGGAACAGTCTAGACATAAACCGTGAGGCTGATGTATTTGGCGGTGGTGACCATTCCCCCCCTTTTTAGTACTGGCAACATTTTTTCAAAATTATTTTAAATTTCCTTATTAATCAAAATTGTATGTTTTGGTTTAATGCATGATGATCTTAAGATGTACTACAAATGTTTTTTGAAAAGAGTTGTCCCGCTGAGTTTCTTGCCGGTCCCAATTTTGGGATACCTTCCTAACAATACAATCATACAAAGGAAGGAAATACTTCTCAGGCAGTGGCGTAGGGATAGAACCGGCGTAGATTATTTATTTTGTCTCTTGTCTTCATTCTGAAAATATTTGTAATGAATAACTAGCTTAATTTGCAAATTTTGTATGTACATCCCACAGAACTAAAATGACAAAGAACGATTGACAACGATTAAAAGCATAACCAAAAACGAAACGCCAGTGTGTGCGTAAATTTGTCTATGTGTGGTCAGGAATAGGGTTGCCTGTTACAACAGACCAATTACCTATCGATGTCCGACTGTTTTATCGACAACATGTACCTATCATAGATATTCATTATCTTAGTTATTTTGCTATAAGGTTTAACCTTTAGTATGCGTTAGCGTCAAGCAATTCAAACAAGTTTTAACTTTGACGGCTATTTAACCATTAAACTTTATAAGAGCAACTATTCTTGCATACACGGTGTTTTTTATTTCCGTTAAATTGGACAGGTTACATGGGAAGAACAGAAGTTACTGGAGAGGAGTTATTACTGGAGAGGTAGGGAAATAAGGGCTAATCGTGCTGCAAATAAATGGGTAAAAAGACTAAAAAGCCGCAAGCAAATACTCATGACACTTCTATGACGTCATACGTAAAGTCAAAGAGAGAAAAGTATAGTTTGACAGTACGGTACTCTTTTCTATGACTGTCAAAATATAAGGAAAAAGTTTTGTGTTTCAGTTGATTACACATTAATGAGACACATGTTCAGATTAATATGACAGGTAATATGTACACATATTTTTGATTGGTGAATCTGTTCAGATGCATATGTACTTTTCTATGCTCATTTATTTTTGAAGCCTTGGATTTGCTCATATATTTATGAACTCGACTGTACCTACTGATACATAAATACGTATTCGGCCTGAAAACCCTCGTATCCCGGCTTCTGCAGTAATGTACTATTCTTATTAATTCAATAACAGTAAGAATTAAGCCACTCGTTTCTAAGAGAAATTAATTATATTTAAACTAAATAACTTCACTTAAATTTAACGGAAAAAACACACTAGTAGGTATAACACAAAACATAATAAGGTCCTTAAGTAATTTAAATACACATTTGTGTTCAAAATCTAGTATCATGACAGCATTGTAAGAAATAGACTGATTGGGTACGTTTATCGAACAAATATCGATATTGGTAGTTCAACATTTAGTCAAGCTCTAGCGTAGCGTAACAAGTTATATTTTTACACAAAATATCCTTTAATATTAACTATTGTGATAAATTATTAGCTCACAGTGATAGAACAACTAACAATTAATGCTACAATTTGATAATTCACACAATTAATGCTACTAAATAGACAAAATATCGTTTGAAAACAATCAACCGGCACATCATATTTACCTGTGAAACTAGTGTTTGTCGTTATTTCTGTAGTGGGCAACAAGGCAATCATTTACACAACACGACACCATATTGATTTCATGATCTGTATAAATTCCTTCTTATAAGTTTTAATTATAAAATCACTTTTAAAATATCTATCTCCGTCGACCAGGCTGATACGGCTGATATGTCACTTCGAAAGTGGTTATGCTTTTGGGATTGTTGTCTATCTTTTTCGCACTCGTGTATTACTCATATAACTGGTGGCTTCCCTTTCACACGCTTCCTTTCTCTATTAAGCGCTAGCGCGGATTCTAACTTTATGGTACATCCACCCTTAAAATTTATTGTCTGTGGTTTAGTAATTTTTCTTTGGTGGGTAGTTTTGTACTTATCTTTCTTATTTTGATGGAGGTAGATCTATCAAATTTCCTCCATTGTCAGTCATCCGCAGACCACGAACCCTGTAAAGTGTTCGAAACGTCGGAATGAAGTTAAAATTAGTTAATATACGCGAGTTTATCCGTTTTCATAGTTTTATTTTATTAAAAACTATTTTTTTTTTGCCGCTGATCAAATTTTTGATGGGATAAAATAACCACTGAAAGTCTAAAACTGAATATTTTTTGGTTACATAGAATAAATTGATAATATTGTGTTTTTTAGGCCACATTGCACGCATAGCGGATGACCGATGGCGTGGAAAAATGCTCAAGCGGAGACCACGTTTTGACAGTGTAGGACGTCCACTTACAAGATGAACAGAGGACGACTTTATATGAAGATCGCCGGGATACAGTGGATGCATGTCAGTATTGTCGGTTGACGGTCCGACCGTTGTATGTGGTGGTCCAAAGGGGAGGCCTATGTTCAGAAATTCTATTGAAAGAGCTCAAATTAAACATTAAAATATATTGGTACATTGCGTTTTACTAAAGGACCCCGTGCCTAAAGTATGGAAAATGTGGTTTCAGTTAAATGGGCTGGGATTTCGATATTATGTAGACGTCAGTGCTCTGAACAAAAGTCTCTATGGGAGCTACCACGGTTTCCGAGACCATGTCAAAGTTATGACTGATTTTACATCTACCCTCCCATGAGTTGAGATTCCAATGAAATAAAAAATTAAAGAGTAAAATAAAAGAAAACAGCGTCAGAGTAACTTATCTATCTGTATACAATACCTGGGTTATGCACG
>JALPQI010004622.1:0-77912 GCA_025490895.1 Thaumatotibia leucotreta
TAGGCATACGGGCTATTTCAAGATTTCCGTTGTATGACAGGTATGGTTAAAATTAGGAGGTACAAATTTTCCTTTTCACGGCTGTTAGGTAAGCTTATAAAAACGTCAAAAATGCAAGATTGCCATTTATAAGTGCTACCCTAACAAAAATGGGGGCCAATCAAAGATGGTGGATCTCTTGTTTTACAAAATCAGGTATATCTCGAGAACTATTAAATATATCTAATTACTCTCTTGAACAAAATCAAAGGCATATCTGTAAGCTTCATATTTTGCATATACACCATATTGCTAAAACCAACCAATAATTAATTATGACCAAATTTATGAAAATTTCGTGATTTTGATTTTTTTTGTGTCGTGTTTTTACATAGTAGTCATGACGCTAGAAAAATTAAATATTTTTTTAAAGATAGTGTATTTAATAAGCTTTAATTTGATGTATAAAACTTGTTGGCGGTATTAAAAAAAAAGACCCATAAAAAATATTTAAATGAATTGTAGTCATAATCCACCGTATACTTAGTGATTTAAGATTTTTCTAGCGTCATGACTACTATGTAAAAACACGACACAAAAAAAATCTAAATCACGAAATTTTCATAAATTTGGTCATAATTAATTATTGGTTGGTTTTAGCAATAGGTATAGTGTATATGCAAAATATGAAGCTTATAGATATGCCATTAATTTTGTTCAAGAGAGTAATTAGATATATTTAATAGTTCTCGAGATATACTTGATTTTGTAAAACTTGAGATCCACCATCTTTGAATGGCCCCCATTTTTGTTAGGTAGCACTTATAAATGGCAATCTTGCATTTTTGACGTTTTTATAAGCTTACCTAACAGCCGTGAAAAGGAAAATTTGTACCTCCTAATTTTAACCATACCTGTCATACAACGGAAATCTTGAAATAGCCCGTATGCCTATTAGCTACCATTTTGAGATGTCTATCATACTTTTTTAACATCCTTATGAATATGTCTAACTACTGTAAAAAGGACACTTGGTACCCCCAAATTATACCGTTTTCTAATTTCAGGCCGACTAGCCCACGGACTATAAGGGGTTAGTGCATAATCCTTTGCCATATAATTTTCACGGAAATGTCCGACCTCATATACAGTGATTACGGGATTGTGATCCCAACTGTGAAAAACGTATTAAGATGGTCTTTCTGAACAAGGTTACCCATGGAACAAATAACAATATCACGAAAAAAAATACTGATTTCATACCGACCGGGGCGGAAGTGTTCATAACTTCCAGTCTAGTTTCATAATTATGTAAACGCATTTGCAAGGAATTAGTATGGAGAAATGTATACATATTGATGAACTCGAACTTAACTAGTCGTAAAAAAAGTACGCTTGTTCATTTAGGCCCCATGGGAAATATTGTTCAGAAAGACCAGATTCTTAACACATTTTTCACTGTTGGGATCACGACCCCGTAATCACCCTGTATGTAGGTGTCACTGAATTTCAATATCCATTACGCTGAAGTTAATTGAGATAGAAACACGAAGGCAAAGGAGTATTCATTGCGGCTCTAACAGAAGTCAGGCCTACTACCGCGAAAATCGAAATTCGTAAATTTCGAGGATTTTTCTCTGTCACTCAAACGAAGATATCATTAGAGTGAGAGAGACAAATCCCCGAAATTTACGAATTTCGTTTTTCGCGGTAGGGCCGCAGATTCTAAGCGAGTAAACCAACGGATATAGCATGACACTTTTTGAAAAACAGTTATATATGATAGCGGATTCACTTACCATTTCGGTCTTTGTCACAGAGGCATTAATTACTAAAGTAGTTAGAAACGTTATAATATTGTCACTTTGACAAAGTACGAAATGGTACATAAATCAATCCCTGGATCCATAAATAGCCGTTTAGTTGATAATTTGGTAAATAAATAAGGGATATTCTTACACAAATCAACCTCGTCCCATGGTAAGCTATGAATTCAAAATTTAGCATGGCATTTCATTGTCTGGGCGGCAGGAGGATAAATGCATAAAGAGAAACTTCGTAAAAACTACAGACTGATTTCTATATCTAATGAAAAATCAAAAAATACCGATTTCTTTTGAAGTCGGTTAAAAAAAGAATGATCGAAATCGGTTAGCGTGATATTGAGTTATTACTTTTTTTTAATTAGTTATTCGTCCATTGGTCGTGCACATGCTTATTGCTTAATGCAAAATGACTTATATGGTTTTTTCATGGATGCGATTGTCAGAACTGGACCAAATTAAAATGGGACCAATCGGTGAGCGGTTTCAAATAAAAAATAATCATTAAAATCGGTTCGCCCAGTCGGAAGTTTCAGAGGTAACAAACATAAAATAGTACATTACGACACAAGTGGGAAAAACATGAAATTCGAAACGAGTGGCGATGTTTTAAAACACGGCCGATAATAGTGTTTTAAATCACGAGTTACGAATTTCGTTTTTGCATGTGTCTTGTTCGACGTTTTTTAGTACAGTACAGATGGCCCTCCGAAGTTTCAAACCTGACGTAAAATTCACACACACTTCTCGCACTAGAGCCTAAAAAATACACCATCAGTACTAAAAAAGAATCATTAAAATCGGTTCGCCCAGTCGGAAGTTTCTGAGGTAGGTACCAAACATAAAAAAATAAATCGTCGGATTGAGAGCCTCCTGCTTTTTCAAACGACTTCAAAAAAAGGAGGAGATTCTCAATTCGACTATCTTTTTTTTCATTTCGAAATCGGCTGTAGTAGACTTTTTTTTAATTTTAAACTGGTACTATTATGAATTCGTTTGAAAATAAACATATGTAATATAATTTAGACTACAAACATCACGATATAACGCTCTACGAAGTTTTTGACCCCAGCGATGTGGCTTCCGCACTCCCTTAGGTCGTTAAGAACGAGAATGGCTCAGCCCCGCGGCCCTTGCCAGTTCGGGCGATAATCGCTCAGCCAGCCCTGCGACCCTTAGTCGATAAAGGCGAGAATCGCTTGCGAACTGAGGCCCTACCGCAAACCATGAACGTGTTTGCCTCTTTATCACGCTTGCGCACGAATTCACAAGTGCGAGAGTGCAGGAACACTCGTGGTAGCCTCTTGCCCGGGCACGATCGATACCACGTGCGTGCGCCACGCGGCGGCGTAAACAAATGCTGTTCACACTGCCTACCATTGATCGACGTGTCTCTCTCGCACTTGTAACTTCGTACGTAAGTGTGACACGTCGATTCGTTATAGATATAATTACGCAGGCGTTGATTCCTGTTTTACATATACTCACTCAACAACCCTAGGTCACTTTAGAACGTTGTCATAATGACAAGTACTAAGAGATTTCGTACAATCTGATTTGTAACGTCACTTTGACATGGTTTCTGGATTGCTAGGTCCGAATTGGTTGACTGTGGATCACCTATCTTTTGTTGTAAGGGATTCTGCCACGTCAAATGAATCAAGTCAAATCAAACGATTATTTATTCAAGTAAGCCTAGTAATAAGCATATTTGAATAGTCAGACACAATAGCAAGTTAAAAAAAACTACTACCGGTTTTAACCCTACACCAAGGACCTGAGAAGAACCAGTAAGAAACTCAGCGAGACTTAAACTACTCAGAGGACAAAAAAGCTGCATAGTTTGCTAGAAGTCACTATTCAGCACGCTCTACTATAGATAGTTCCACGAGAGTTGAGGTGTGTGCGTGACACATTAACGTGTCATGTAAACACACGGGGAATTTGAAATTAGTGTTCTTTTTTCGTACTGACAGCAAACCCAATTGCAACTGTAAGATTGACCAAAAAGTTTCTTCAAGGGATTAGCTTCAATATTTTGACGCAACTCATTCATTCAGTTCACTAACTATAATTAATAGGTACTTCATTTGGATGTCCGTGTAATCATTCACCTCAACTCTGGTGAAATTACCTATAACATGATTATACAAATGTTGTGAATAACGCACTATGGAAGGCCACGTACTCGTAACTGTCACAAAAATCAAAGGTTTATAAAAGGAAGATGGATATTTCAGTGCATGAATTAGCACAGCGCGGTAGGCTCTCAGCAGGCCTCAATATATGCCATTCTGAAATCGTACACGATAAGCGATAAGTCACGTGACCATAACAATGTACGGAAATGGTCACGTGACTATTCATACGTCATCCTCATACATTTATTACTTATCGCTTATCGTATACGATAGCAGAATGGCATCGTGGCTAGGCCTGCAGTTCTGTAATATAGGCGAAGGTACTAATTTAAACGAAGAACGCTTTCCCATAACGGCCGGTTTCAATTGGCTTTGCGTAACGGCCATTATTTAATCTTCGTGCAATCCAAAACATATTCGATTCCAACCACATATCCCCATTAGTGTGATGCAACCAACAAGTCAAATATTACGTACCGTACAGTATTTGGGATGTTGTCTGGGCAAAGGGACTACATTGCCGATGGCGCTTTTGTCTCGCGGTGTTGTGTTTTTATACGAACTTCACACAAAGAACGGTCACGTTGAGCAACAGTGATATTGTATTGTTTTAATAAATAAATAAATATTTTTTCATCATTATAACTCTAGTTGTTGAACACCTCTGGGTAAAGCATAGCAGAACTTCTAAAATTCCTTTCCATCCACATAATGTACTGTAAATACTCACAGCTTTAGAATTAAAGTGATCCAACATTTTGGAATTTTAATTATGTACTTAATTTAAAAACACTTGAAGACTCAAAAATTTTGGATTAGGTCTCTATAATTCTAAAGTTGCATGTTTACAAATACACGCTTTGATTGGTTGATTGATTGATTGATAACTTTCACTACGGAGAAAAAAAACGCGGAAAAATCTCCAAATTATGAGTTAATTGAGCCTTAATTGGTTAATTGCCTACGGACGGATCTGAGAGCCTGTTATAATTAGGCGACACGTACGCTTATTTACCATCAATCCCAAACAAAGGACGAGTCAGCATAGAGTGAGCGAAACAGCAAAAAAATATGAAGGCTAATCAAAAATGCGTCACGATGTATACAGTAGCCTTACCATGAGATGCCGCTACGTTATTAGGGCATTTCTCCGAGCGTTTCAACCGCCATGACTTCGGTGGTAGCCTTATCTCACGAATCCCGTGAGAGATGCAAGCATTTTTGGATACATTGGTAGACGTAGTTGGCAACTACCAATTTCACCAAAAAATGTATGAGATACTTGCGGAAATCGGGTAATGATGTTGCCACCGAAGTCACGGCGGTTGGAATTGGAACGCCCGGAGAAATGCCGATTAACGTGCGTGTACTTTCTATCCATCCCGCTCGTACTCGCGTATTGGCGCGAGCAAGCCGGATAGATAGTAAACGCGCGTTAATAACGCCGCTCAATGTCATGGTATAGTCCATTTCAAATACAAAAGATACTTGGCCAGACTCTGTTATGGCGTGATATTCTTTGCATACATCGGTGGACGACACGTGCCAATTTGTAGCGGACCAATTAAATGACAAAAGTTTCGAGTGGCATCGGGCCTTCGTATTTGAAATGGACTATACCTATGGCTACAGTTTTCGTTTAAGATAAAATACTGCCAGCGACCAGCACTGTGTAATGAAACTAAACAGACGGATAGCGATGCAACGAGTCATCGACCCGCGAGTTGCGCGATAACACGAGTTGCGAGTGATAACCGTTGGTACCGCTTCCAAGCCTTGCGGTCTTAAATGTTGTACCTTATGCAAAACTATATAAGTAAAAAAGAGACAAAAACCAAAAACAACGTACCATTCGTTAGTTGAAAGTAAAAAAAAACAAACCTGCAAAGTTGCAAACTTGTATTATTTTAATCACGCACTTTCAGAAGACAATATTGATATTATCACCGCAAAAAATCTCTCAGATACTAGTGTCAAATTAAATACTATGGGGATTTGACATTACTATCCGAGAGTAAGCGTTATTCTTCGAATAAGTTTGGTGAAATGAAGCCTTAGAGATAAGGACGAAATTTGTTAAGTGAGGTTTCAGGGGGTGGACAATAGTGCTTGATATTTTCACCGCACACTGTGTTTTTAAGTTTACAAGCAACGCTCGGTCGCCCAGGTACTATATTTATTACATATCAAAATAGATGAATCAGTTCACCAGATAAACACTGAGATAAACAGACGTGCTGTCGTATGGCGTGCCAAAAACTTGGCATGACATTTATAAATGAATTAAAATACAGATATTAAATTCATAGCATTAGGATATTTTGGTCGGATTTAAAATTAATTTGAAAGTATCTCATACATCACACTTCTTCAAAACTGAATCTATCTAACTACCTATAAACAGGGTGACAAAAAACTATGTTAAAATTTTAGGGGTTTAATGCGAAACGTCTGGTTGACGTAACTAGAGACCGAAGAGCTGGCGACTTCCTCGCGTACGTATCAACATTAAGACGGAAGAATCTGTGGTACAATGCCACAAGGGCCAATTTTATGTATAGGGTAGTTATATTTAATTTACGTATAATTCAATTGTACAGATTTGTAAATAATGGTTGGAGGTCCCAAGGGGAGGCCTATTTTCAGCAGTCTTATAGCTGAAATGATGCCGGTGATGATGATGAATATGACAGATTAACCCCCAATATTTTGAACAGCAGATATTGTGTCACCGTGTATATTATCACACAAAGTTACTACATTTCGCTTCTGTTTTAAATACAGAGATTTTTCATAGTGACGAAGGCCAATTTGCACTTGGCAACAGTGGCATGTTTAAAAATGTTAAATGCCATTTATCTTCTTCATCTTGGCGTTTGCATTAGCACTATTTCTTAAATAATACATATTCATTACATCAAATGCTAATAAAAACTTCATAGAAGGAATATTTAACAAAAAAAAGGCAAAGTTAGGCCACGGAGATGGTTTTCTAGTATTAAGGGCCAAGGAGCTATGCTACGGACAGACAGACAGACGGACATGGCGAAACTACAAGGGTTCCTAGTTTACTACGGAGCCCTAATAATGTATTGGTAGCTTAAGTATCTAGTAAATAGCTCAAAATGTTGCTAAAAAGAACAGAAATAGTACCTATACGATTGTAAAGATCGACAATTGAAATGTTTACTTAACTGACGTAAGATCTAATTTTATCTCGCTCGTGTCAAAGGTACAACTCATACCCCGTACCTTAGTTATGTAAGCGACCCACGAATCGCGATAAGTGTCCACAAAAACATGAAAGGACGTTACGTAATACGCACACCTGCCAAACGTAGCGCCAGAGTGCATAGAGTAAACTATCTCCACTTAGGGTCTACCTAATTTAATCGACGCCGATTCGGCGGAATTCGTTTTTAAAAGACGGGGAAGACAAACTGTGAAACTGACAGCAGTTTGACAGTTTCGTTTTCCCGTCTTTTAAAAACAAATTCCGCCGAATCCGCGGTTATGGTGCTATCACCATCGCTATTACTGGACAGATATGGAATTGTGGAGTCAATAATATGTATGTGCGATGTAGAGCCAACAATAATGAGGGCTATTACTTTTCGACTCAGTACAATTGGTTCCTAAAACACTTGCTCAGTTTATGATTATCTCTTCTTAATCGTTACCCATTGCTGAGGATCGTGACTCCACTTGCGTTTTATGAATTGCCTCCAACTGTTTTTATCAGTGGCTCGATGGAGCGCGGTGTTTTTCCCGTTACCACTAGTCTTTCAAAATTATCAGCTCCCCTTCGTGATTTATGATTAATTCATTTACAAATTGCGTACAATTTTGCAGTACAAAATGTTAAACATTTCTAAGCACTTCCTGTCATGACTTAACCTTCCGTATGCTTAGTAGCAGATCTGCTCCAGTACGATTTGACTTTATGAAATAGCCGTCAAAGTTAAAAGTTGTATGAATTGCTTGACGCTAACGCATACTAAAGGTTAATTTTGGCGTCCATTTCGCATTATACCTTTTTCAGAAGATGGACTACTCTCCTCGAATGTACTCTGCACACGTGTACTACACACATCAACACACGCCGTCACGGGCGAAACGTGCAGACAATTTACATGTAAACATGTTTTTGTTCCAATGTATTTAACTTTCAAAAGGGGCGCAGTGCGTATTTCGGGCGATTTAGGACAACGCGCTGCAAAAACTGTTGGCGTGGAATTTTTAACTAAGCATTTACTGCTTTAAACACATTCACTATTATTTTATGTAACAAATTATCAACAAAGCTCACTGTAAAAAACTGTCACTACTCTTAGCAACCTCGTATGTCAGTATTTAATCAGAACTGAGACGCGAGCTTAATTTCAAGTAGGTATTTGTCACTTATCGAGTTTTGCTTGTCAGCCGACGATATCATCATCATGAATTCCTAAATTTCACAATGGCTCATTGTGAAATTTCAAACTCATAAATGTGCCAAATTGTGAATATAAGTAAAACCACAAGACTGGAACATCAGTTACCAATTCTTTTGTATGTTCTTACGTTAATTAAGGAGATTAAATCGTCCATATCCATATGTTTGTCAACCTCCGTAGCCTAGTTGGTAGTTACCCTGCCTACAAAGCTGGAGGGTTCGGGTTCGAATCCCGGCGAGGCCATTATTTGTGGATTTCTGTGTATGCATGCTGTGTATGTATTCAAGTATCTATACTCGTATGTATCTATTTATTATACATCTAAATATATCGTCCCTTGGTATCCACATCACAAGTCTTAATTTCAGCTTCCCGTGTACTAGGTCGATTTGTGTAAGATGTCCCAAGATATTTATTTTATTTATTTACTATTTCCTACGACATACATATGGAAACTTAACTTTGATTCATTGATTTACCTGACGTTATAGTCTCGTGGATTCGTCCACAGGCACCAATACATACCGAGTAAACTGAAGTAGCTTGAATTAGATTTGACCAACGCATAGCATTACGACTCGTATGAGGTGTTATTTGGTAAACGTATTTGACCAACGCATTGGCGGTGGTTGGCCAATGCGTGTGTTTTGGCCAACGCACGGAACGTAGTTATGTAGTTACCGTATCATTTGGCCTACCGTGAACTCCGAAATTCGCAAATTTCGTGGTTTTGTCTCTGTCACACCAATGAAGGCGTTATTAGAGTGACAAATCCCCGTAATTTGCGAACTTCGGAGTTCGCGATAGGAGTAGGACCGCAATAAAGCGATGGGGTTATTTGGTCAACGCGTCTGACCAACTAACATCATCACAACTAACATTATAAAGCACACCATTTATTTATACATGCCATGGTAGCACGTGTAGCAGGGCATGCATTTCGTTACAGTATCACATAAGCGGACGTATTATTTGGTCAACAGATTTGGCCAACGCATTGGCTGTGTTCGGCCAACGTGTTGGTTTTGGCCGACGTACATTCGGCCATTGCGTTAGTATTGGCCAACCAACGTACGGCATGTATGTGCCGTATCAGATAAGCGGAGGTGTTATTTTCACCGGTGTCGAGATGCCGCGCGAGCGCCAAATAAATTAACTCGCGGGCACAGACTACCTTAAATAGACTCGTAACAGCCGTTAATGGTAAAAGCACACAGTAGCCGTACCATGACTTTGCAAGTATCGGTAGCGCTAGGTTTAACTCGATACGTATTGCATTCTATTGTGTCAGTGCGCGCGCGAAAGGATTAATTACGTATCAAGTAAAACTTAACGTATCCTTTACTTTCCAACTCTTAGTGCGGCTACAGTAGCCGTACCATGAGATACTGTCGCGTTTTTAACGCGGCCTTACTTTCTATCCAGTTTTTTATCGCCATTTCATACAAATGATGATGAAAACGTAAACGCGATCGAGACGTTTTTTATAAGTTATTGCCTACACTAGGCCTTCAGCTCACGCGCACCAATACGCGAGTACCAGTGGTGTAGATACTCATAAACGTTACCTAACTTAGCAAGCCACTAAGTATTGTTTGTCCCTTTCGGTCTCATGAATATGTCTATATTAAAAGCGAACTTGCTAAGTTAGGAGACGTTCATGAATAACGGGACTCCGCGTTAATAATGTGGCGGCAGCTAATGGCAAGCACATTACTTTCTATTCATCCCACTCGTACTTGCATATTGACACGAGCGAGCCGGATAGAAACTAAACGCGCGTTAACAACGCCACGCTATCTCATGGTACGGCTACTGACATATTAGCGTATCGAGCCTATGCCGCCGCCTGCTTTACGTATCGAAAAATACCTAGCGGTACCAATACTTGCGGAGCGATGGTACGGCTACATGACGTTAAAATGATATGACCGCGATACCCGCCTAGTAGGTAGGTGGTCTGTGTTCGAAGGTCGGTTATTCGTGGCCCCGCTCACCGCAGGTCGGAGAAAACCGACATCGCTTATATTTAGAACGTTTTTCGTTTCACCTCTGTGACACGGCGAAAGTCAAGCGCGGTAAATAACGTTATGTAACGGGGTAATTAGGTTACGATGCACACCGAAGTTTGGAGCGTTTAAATCTAGGATCGCTATACTGGTTGCTTGCGAGCATTGTGAGAGATTTGAAAGATGTATTCCTGACCATATTTAAAGTCTTTTATGTTATGTAAATTTGACTGGATTCGGCTTGGTTTCAGAGATAAACAAAATTTTTTGAAAAAAATTTTTCGACGTAACTCGTCATAAAACTTATTTTTGATTACGAAGCTACCTTATATGTATGTACTATATGTGACATATAATATTTAAAATTGGGGATGTCCTGTCCTAAACAATAGAGATAATTTGAATGAGTATTTAATAAAAACGGATACCGATACCTATATACACAAGTTTTTACAGAATTGGACTCTACTGTAAATCATTATCAAGAGAAATCTTCTACAAATCGGTACCCATCACCACTGAAACGTAATGTAAGTATCACAAAATCACAATACATAAATGATCCTTATTTGGAAATGTATAACAATACATTTCAAAACAATGCGTGATTCGCACCTAGAATACCTAGATAAACAACATGACTAACTAATTATAAAACGATGTTACATGCAATTACATAACGCGCAAACCATTTACAAGCTACAATGTTACATATAGCAAAAAATATTCGGTCACAAACATGTCTAGCGAAATGTCCTTGTTAATATAGGTACAAGACCAGAGACCCGTTAAGTTTATGGGTCGCCCGGCTCTGAATCTAATAGGCTTAAGAGCATTGGAGCGTGAAGGACATAAGACCTTCTAATTATGTGTTAAAACCGAAATGCTGGGATCGAAACGGCGCATGAGCGGTGGAGATGCGAATGTACTTACGCCATTTTGGGATTGTAGGTTTGAATAGGCGTACACGCATCTCGGTGGGAGCAATGGCCGCTTGTCGGCCGTCGTAGACTAGATCTAATAGACTCCAAATTATGAGGTTGCTTGTATCACAAGGCAGCCATTTTTGGCTAGAAAATTAAAGAAAGCTTATTACTTGCGCTCTGCCGTTGACAAGATAAGTGCCATCCTAAGAGGGCTCGTGGACATCATAACGTCAGAAACTTAGAATGAGTTTTACTTCTGAGCACATTGTAAAAAACTGTAGTTGACTTCAGTTTACTACAACCGCCCACGTTAATAACTGGAACTATTATTATGGTTACGTCGGTAAATCTAATGTAAAACTAATATTATATCCGTAGCCTAGTGTCAGCCTCCGTAGCCTAGTTGGTAGTGGCCCTGCCTACGAAGCTAGAGGTTCTGGGTTCGAATCCCGGCGAGGGCATTATTTGTGTATTTATTTATCACAAATATTTGTTCCTTGGTCATGGCTGTGTATGTATTTAAGTATCGATATGTATCTATCTATTATATATATTGTCCCTTGGTACTCACATCACAAGCCTTAATTGAGCTTACCGTGGGACTAAGTTGATTTGTGTAAGATGTCCCAAAATATTTATTTATTTATAAGACCAATTCCTAGTCGCCCGTTTATCAGTATATTTATTAATTCCATTGGAAATCACTCTTCAATTAAACACTAATTATTATTAAATAAGTAAATTTAAATACATACAAAACAACATGACTAATGAACCAATATTTCTAGTAAAATATTTCATTTTCTTCACAGCAACCCTCAGGGGTCCAGAGATGGGCCAAAAGTAATACGAATACATCTGTAAATTACATTTGTAATTAGTCATCTAGATTACAAAGTACACAAGCAAAAGTAACCGGAAGGAGTAATCGGATTACTTTTTGCCCAACAGTGCCGGAGTCGAACCCGGGGCCGTGTCACAGAAAAGGTCACTAGTACTACCGACTAGTCCACGGAGGCTGTCATAGATGCAGCATCTATTGTGCAAGTAATCCCTGTAACCCGGTCTCGGCGATGGCCGCTCAAATTAACTTTACTACTGAATACTCCTACCAATTCTGCGCACTACACGCAGCTGACCATATTATATTTTTTCATTACGTGGAAAACAAGCACATGCCTACCTACTTTACCTAACTACCCAATTTACTGGACTACCTTTATAACCCTGCTAGGTTACTATTACATCACATCACATCATCAGCCTATCGTAGTCCGCTGCTGGACGTAGGCCTCTCCTATTAACTATGCGTATAAACGCATTAGGAAAATGCCCATAACCGCCACGCTAGGCTAGCAGATTCCACTATGATGACGCTGCTGCCCATCATCAATCTTCAACCAAAGAATGGTCAGTGACACTCCCATCCCTTAGTCGGCTCTTACAACACCCGTGGGAAGAGTTCGGGTGGTGACAAATGTATTCTTACTGCCGTAAGCTTTAAATATATCGCCCAGATATATATCTGCTATCTCGTGACACATCTAATTTAGATGTGTGACATATTCGTCATCTAACAAATCGCCGGTTTACAATAAAAACTCACTATGAAAACTGTCACTACTTTTAGCGACCTCTTATATCAGTATTGAATCAGAATTAAGATACGAGCTTTATTTTAAGTACCTAGGTATTTGTTACCTAGTGAGGTTTGCTAGTCAACCGCCGAAATATTTTATACTAGACAAATTCATTATAAGGCAATATATGACACGAATAATTGCGTACAGTTCGCTTACCGTACTCTCCTATCCTTAAACTCACGATTTGACATTTTAGCCACATAGTCTAGACAAAAACTGCTAATGCAAAGTGTTACTTTAGTAGTAAAGCGTCTAATCCCGTAACACTACCGTTTCCGTAAGCGAAATGGAACGTGCGTATTTTTTAAATTTCGAATTAACACGAGTTGAGCGACCTCTAATATCGGGTCTTTTAGTAAAAGTTTTATTCCCGCGTGGTAAGTAAATGACAGTAACGTATATCCCTTGAAATATCCCCCTGTTAAAATAAAAAATAACAGCCACCCTAGCCTACATATTAGTGACCCTATTACGAAGCTGGGTTCTCAGGTTCAAAACTTTGGTTGTTCGTCCCATACTCGGCGTTCGTCGACTAAGGGATTTGTGTCACTGACGATTGATGATGATCAGTGACATTATCATAGTGGAAAAACTACTGTGATCGCTATACCTAGATAGATAGATTTTTAACCGACTTCAAAAAAGGAGGAGGTTCTCAATTCGACTGAATTTTTTTATGAAGTTAATATCTTTATGAGAATAGGATGTACTCACCGATAACAGTTATGTCGATGATTAATTTTGTCAATCTCTCATTCGTGCTAGAAAAATATCGAGGTTTAGTGATCGCCAACCACAATTGCGTCCATACCAAACACATAGGCAATATAGGAGACGGGTTTGTGTGCACAACAATGGATGGACTGATATACTATATCAGCCTGGCTGATGGTGTGAACTGTGATGAGAGTGGAGCTGTCATCTATGGCCTGAACTTGAACACCATGATTTGTCATAACTGCACAGTAGTACCTTTCTACTGAACTAAATATAGAATTTTAAAGACAAACGGGTCCTAATCGCGTAAACTTACGTTTAATTATATCCTGACGTTTCGGGCATGACGTTACACCCGTGGTCGCAGGCAGAACGTCAGGATATAATTAAACGTAAGTTTACGCGATTAGGACCCGTTTGTCTTTAATGTATGAGTGATAATCGTGAAAGTTTAAATCAATATAAATACAGAATATTCCCTGTAGACGCATTTCATGAAAAAGTCCACCGATGTCCCGTACAAACACGGTTTTTCTCAAAAAAAAATACAGGGATCATAGAAGTTCTTTTTCGTGACGCCATGAGTTGTAAAGTAAAAAATAGAGGACTCAAAAATTGCTAAATAAAAAAACTAATAACTCGGAAGGAAACTCAAATTATCGGAATAAACACGCGTTTGTACGGGATACGGGAGAGCCCATGGAATGCTCCTGTAGCTAACTTCATAGTACCTATAGCTAGTGTAACTAAAATACACAACAACATCTAAGATAATTCAGTTCTCCTATTACGATAGTTAAGGATCTCACACCGCTCTGAACCAATTGCTAAAAGGGAACAAGGACTCGGGTAAAATGAGAATTCGCTAAGTCCTCACAAATTAAAAGCATTCCAGCTCAGCGCGAAAGTCAACCAATATAAAGAGTTCTCCGATTACGTGTAATTCTCAAAGATCTTCCAGTCAGCTTGGAATGGTCTTCAAGTAACTGGAATAGCGAGGATCGTATTAAACGCCCTTTGTGCATCGCCCTTTGGAGCGTTTACAGGCTCCTTAGATAGCGGACAAAGCGCAATGGATGCCAATTCACATTCCCTCTTATCCGAAGGCTACGAAAAAGAGCCCGTTTCGCCCGGCGATAGTCTTTAGTTTTCACATTCGCGCTGCGATCGCTGACGGTAAGAATGGATTGCTTAACATTTTAAGGTGCATGCAGACCAAAAGAGTTTTCATTCGCTGTTCTATCTCTCACTCTACGAAATCAACGAATCACGTTTCGTGTAAAGGTGCATTCAGACCAAGCGAATATTCGCTATTCTAACCTCCCACTCTACGAAATTCGATCGTTACACAAAACGTGATTAGTTGATTTCGTAGAGCGGGGGATAGAACAGCGAATGCTCTTTTGGTCTGAACGCACCATAACGATCGAATTTCGTAGAGTAGGGGGTTAGAACAGCGAATGCTCATTTGGTCTGCATGTACCTTTAGGTTGCGAATTATGAAGACCAACTGCAGTTGTAATGGTCGCACCAATTACGTCTTAATTAGAGTGACAGAGACAGTTGCTAAATTTACTATATTCTATGTTCACAAAAAACCGACAGGTCCGTTTCAGGGATGTGGGAAAGTCTATGTCTTCGACGTCAATGTGATTTTATCGAACTTTATAGACATCTTACTTTGTGAGACACTGTCGGTGTCGGTACCTCAAAAAGCGCCTCGTGAGCTGCGATTGCCAATTTAGTGAATGTTTAAGAGTATTGGACCAGGAGAACAGCAACTGAAGAAAGTGCTTTTTGAATGCTACAAACTTCTCAAAGTTTGTCGCATTCTAATAAGTACCCAAAGTAAATGCGCTGTACTGTGACTACAGAATACGAGTATATGGCGCTGTGGCCGGCAGTCCGGCTTCTAACCGTATCAAATAGTAACCGTACTATCGCCAACAGTTAACTGACCATTCGTGACCCTTATTACAGTCGGCACTGTGTTGGCGATTGTACCCAAAGCACTGCGATACGAAGAGAATTGATTATTTTTAGTTTCCTAGCAGACGGGACATGGTAGATAGCAGTTTTTTTAAAGAATAATGGCGTGTTTGATGAACAAAAATTGTTTTAAAATACCAGGCTAACAGTAAACTAGAGAAGTCAAACGACCTTAACTATTCTAAGCACTGCTGAGTGCTGCAACTACTTACATTTCCACCTGAATAAGGTTTGTATACAGTCAGAAACATTCATCACGAAAGAACGACTAAATCTCAAAAGTCAAAAGTACCAGGCTACCAGCACACCTACTAAAGAAGTCAAACAGCCTTAAATCTTCAAGGCATTGCTGCAACCTCACCTTGATAAGGTTTCTTTACAGTCAGAAACTTTTGTCACAAGAGAATCACAACAGTTCTCAAAAGTAACAGGCTACCAGCATACTAGAGAAGTCAAACAGCCTCACTGCTGCAATTCCCCTGCACCTTGATAAGGTTCACAACAAAAAAACTTTCGTCATAAGACAATGACTACGAATTCTCAAAAGTACCAGGCTACTAGCATACTAGAGAAGTTAAACAGCCTCAACTCTTCAAGGCACTACTGCACCTACATCTCTACATACAAAAGGTTACTTCACAGGAAGAAACTCGTGGCGCTTACGCCGTTTCGCGCGGCGCAGGCGCCGGCGCCGGCGTGCGAGACGCGTGGCGCTGCGTAACCTTGCGTACGATGATAAACAGATGACGTCACGCGCTATATTTAACCGCGCTGCGCGCAGGTCAACGAACGCTGAAAGGCGCGAGAAACGCTAGAACCTACAAGTTTGGCGAAGTAGGCGCCAATTTGAAGCCAGTTTTTGTCTTGCTGCTTAATCTTGATTCGTTGTGTGGTGTGCTATAAAAAGTACTTTTAGAGAGAGGAGTATAAATGGAAATGCTTTCCTAACCTAACCTAACCGATGTCAGCATGGAAAGGTCTGAGCCTATAGGCATGTTCAGGATAATAAGCAGCAATCGTAATACAGAAGGCCTACTGCGCACAACGATTGACGTGTTGCCTCCTTGTCAGACTTAGGTAGGAATTACAAGTGCGAGAAAAAGGCAAGATATTGGTCCATCTACAACCAGTTTTCGAATTTATCGAATATTCGAATTTCAAGCCCTACTCTACGATTTCGGTCTTAATTTATAAGACAGACAGGGAGATACGGTACTTATTGATTTGCTAAGTTAAGTAGGAGTGTAGGAAATGATTATGATTAAGGAGGATAGTTTTAAGCAACAACAATCACTCTCTAAAACCATACTGTTTCTATTTTTGAAAGTTCTAGAAATCATCTAGAAACATCACTAACACAACCGTTCAGTGGCCTTACTACAACGAAGATATTATACAATTAGTAAACCTTATCCCCATCGAAATAAGATTCATTATAACCCTGTCATTGGCCTAGATGCAAGTACAAAGCAGTCTTGAGGTCAGTGAAAAGTAGGACCTACGCGTTATGATTTCTTGTGAAATCGCACGGCGGAGTAAACAAACTAGGTACTTGTGTTGGCGATACGGCATACGGCAGATGAATTACGAGTATTACGACGACCTCCGTAGTCCTGCCTCTAAAGCTAGAGATCCCGGGTTCGATTCCCGGTGATCTTCTTTTGTTTTTAACATAAATATCATGGGATAACTTTACACAAATCGACCTAGTCCCACTTGAAGCTCAATTAAGGCTTGTGATGTGGGTAGCAGGCGACGATATACATAATATAATAGATAGATATATATATATATATAGATACTACAATACATAGATAACCACGACCTAAGAATAAATATTTGTAATAATAAATACACAAAGAATTCCCTCGCCGGGATTCGAACTTGGAACCTTTAGCTTCTTAGGCAGGGTCACTACCAAGTCTACCAACTAGGCTGCGGAGGTTGACAAGGGTAGGGTAGGGCGGGAGGGTAGGTTTTTATCACTAATATATTTGTTCCTTAGTACCGGTTGTTTGCTATTTTTATTTAGAACCTAGCAACACTAGCCTATGGCCTAGCCACGACATTGGTCTATGGCAAAGTCAAAAAACATACGTGCGAGAGGGAGTTCCCATATCGGTCTCTCGCCCCAACTTATAGAATCGCTTGCCACCGGTCGCCTTATGCTCGGCCACCACATCGGTCTAAGGCGACCGGCTTAGCGGAAAACGTATGGTGCTCCCTCTCGTACCCATATCGGCATCCCGCTCCAACTCATGGATTCGCTCGCCGCTGGTCGCCTTAGACCAATGTCGTGGCCGGGGCACAAGACCAACGTCGTGGTCAGGCCCTAATAGAAAATAAAATAAGCGACCGGCTTAGCGGAAAACCATACTTGCGAGAGGGAGTTCCTATATCGGCCTCTCGGCCCAACTTATGGAATCACTCGCCACCGGTCGCCTAAAGGTGGGTTTACACCAAACAAGCGAATGCTCAATTCTATCCCCACTCTACGAAATTCAGTCGTTACACAAAACGTAATTTGTCGAAATTCTTGATTTCGTAGTACGTAGACCTTTAGACCACTGTCGTGGCTAGGCCCTAAAGGTGTGCGTGCAGTAAAGGCATCCGGAGTGGCTTGACCTTAAGAGTAACATTCGTATGTCATTGTTGATCACCGATCGTCGACACTTCTCGAAGATGGACCTCTCTAAATATTTCCTACTCTGCCTACGCACGATTATTTCTTTCCTTTTTGAGCGTAAAGATCTCGATAACACAAATTACTATGTAACATTCGCCCATAATTCACTGACTATCCATCAACCTTATCGTGAAGGCATAAGGGTCATCGTAAGTCAGTTAGAATGTTGCTCGTATGCAAACACCTCTGACCACTTGTGAGCCCTATTACAAGGAGCGTAAAGAACATGAATGATCAAAATCGTGTTAATGGTACAATGGATCATTCGGAGGAAGATAACAGGGAAATTGCGTATTCTTAGTAATACACACCTAGGGCGGTGAAATAATGAATAGTTGTGACTTTAAGCAGTATATTCAACCAATTGGAAATGGTCTCTCTTTTCGAGGCAGTCAAACACAAGATGTGCTAAGGCCGTAGATCCATGTCTAAATAACAAGTGGAAAGAGATTTCATACAATTTGATTTACAAAACCGTTTGACATAGTTCTTGAGTGGCCTAGGACATAGCTTTTACAAACTCAAATGAATTAAAGAACATCATGTTTAGCATTTGGCCGAAAATGACAAACGCCAATTCGGTATGATACCATTGGAGTTAAAAATGTTGTCAATTCAAGACAGTACCTACCTAATTGGCCGCTTCACAAAATAACATATATGTATTGTAATTATTGTATTTCATAAGATGAAGTCTTTGAAGTAAAATCACTGGTAATTTATTCGGTAGTTGGACCCTGTAACGATAAAGTACATCATTAAATTACTTCTGTGTTAGATTAACACATGAAGTTGGTCCAATCCAATCGCATAGTTCAGATCGGATCGGAATTTGTTGTCATACAAATACAATTTAGTGGCCATATTTTACGACTTTCCACCAAATTAAGAAAATATTAATTCAAGTCTCAACTGGTTTAAGTTTTACGATAACTATAAAAGTTGAGATTTCCGCTCTAAATATGATGAAATAGTACCTAAGTAGGTATATCCAGTTTACACGAGAAGTGCATACTTTAACTGCATTTTTAGGGTTTCGTGCCCAAAGGGTAAAATAAAAACAGTACCTTATTACTAAGATTTCACACTTATTACCAATGTGTATGGACGCATTCGGAGGTAATGCCCATAATCGCCACGCTGGGCAAGCGGATTGGCTGCAGTGTGTCCAGGTCATTTTTCTCAAAGTTGTCCCCACACTTTTTTTTAACATAGGTTTTTTTTTCGACAAATTTTTATCCCAAGTTTTTTTTTTCAATCTGTTACCATTTTTTATGACGTTAACGGAATAGACGAAAAATGTATGTAAGTTTAGGGACATTTTTTTCTGCTATCGATCTGACCTGCTATGATTCTGATAGAATCGAAAGAACTCGCGATTCTGAGTGGAAATCATATAAAAAATTTGAAACTCAAAAAAATTGAGAAGACATCTTTGAAAAAAATGGCCACTATGATGACGCTGCGCTGCCCATCGATAATCTTCAGTAAATTAATGGTCAGCGACATTTCAATCCCTTAGTCGACTCTTACGACACCCACGGGAAGAGTTGGTGGAGACAGAAGTATTTCATCACGCGACGAACCTGAGCCATCATCATTTATTATCGTTTCAGCCATAGGACGTCCACAGCTGGACATAGGCCACCTCAATAGACTTCCACTTTGGCCGGATGGATGCGACCTGCATCCACCGAAATCAAGAATGAAGAGATCCGAAAACGAGCGATAGTTACCGACAAAGCATATCGGGTAAGAAAGCTGAATGGGCATGGCACATATCTTGCAGAACCGATAGCCCTTGGGGCAAGAAGGTACTGGAATGGAGACCACGTACTGGCAAACGCAGCGTGGGACGTCCACTCGCAAGATCAGACAACCTGGTTAGAGCTGCATCCACCCGGACAAAGTGGAAGTCTATTCAGGAGGCCTGAGCCATCATTGCTACTCAAATAAACAGTACCTATTGTGTTTACGAAATATATGTAGGTATACAGACAGACAATACTGGTATCTATCTAATCATAATGTAAACAGAGATAAAGATTTGAGTATTGAATAACGCCTGTCTGTGATTCCATAATCAAACGGGGTCAATCACTCCTGGTTAAATAATTTACACTTGAACCAACATATTTTAAACAACTCTGCAATCTAAAACCAACTCGAATGCTCTGTTAATAAGGTTAACATTTAAAACAGAGACATACCTCAATGCGAGCTTGCGAAAATAACTGTGCAAATTATTCGAAATTCCTATCACGATATTTTCAAATAACAAAATCAACTTTAGACTTCTCACTTTAAGGTTCAAATTAAAAACAGTAAGGAAGCTATGATGAGAGGTTGCGAAGGTTATGCAGTGATTTGCTCGTCGAAGGACGCTGGGAGGTCGATGACTCGTGGAAAACAAATGAATCGCCGTTCAGAATATTCTCAATATCGCTCTTATAAGCACGCAAATTGTGTAACACCTCAAATACATTTAATATTATTCGAGTTAGGATATTCTTATCCTGAATATAAGTAATATAATAAAACTCACAACACAGCATCCGTAAACGTTTGATTCTTACCTGAAACAATAAAACAAATAAGTAAGTACAAACCCATCCTCTAAACAATAATAACATTTCACGAAGCAATTTCGTTACAAGTACAATTCTTGCAAATTACACACATTTTCCTTAAGTATCTATTATACCATTTCATTTCATAACTATATGTATTTCCAAAAGTTGAAAGTTATCTCACCTATACCATTTTTCAGTTGAAGTAAAAAAAAGTAAACAAACTTGCCATTATTTCATAATCGCACTTTCAAAACACAATCTTGGTTTTATCACCAACTTAAAACTTTAAATCTGAAGTTCACATACATGTTTTATTCAGATTATTGACATTCATTAGTATTAATGTAAAAATCTGCGATCGCGTTTCACGATATGTATCAAAGACGTCAAATACTATGGAAAGTCAGCCATATTTGTTAACCTTTTTTTACTTTCAACTGAAAAATGGTACACATGTTGTTTCACGTGTACCGAGTTTTAAATGTGCTTTAAACAGCCCGTTATCGCCAGGTTCTCAAATAAAAAACACAATCTTCCACATCTATATTTTCCTCTTTACAAACGCATTTTCGCTGAAGCGGGAGCAAATTCGGTTTGTTTTAAATATCGTTTGTAGCATGGGGGAGTTATACGGTGCTTTGTGAAAGTATAAATCAATATCACGGGACAATCTCGAACA
The DNA here is from genome assembly GCA_025490895.1 of Thaumatotibia leucotreta. NCBI lineage: Eukaryota > Metazoa > Arthropoda > Insecta > Lepidoptera > Tortricidae > Thaumatotibia > Thaumatotibia leucotreta. The sequence continues at coordinate 21,602 of JALPQI010004622.1, forward strand.
AATCGACCTAGTCCCACGGTAAGCTCAATTAAGGCGTGTGTTGTGAATATTAAGATATAAATATAATTAATAAAGACTTTCATATTACAAACATTCCTTCAATTCCATCGTAAGAAGCAAATAATATTACACGTTACGTGCTGGTGGTAGGACCTCGTGCAGGGTCCGCCCGGATAGCTACCACCGTCTTACCCGTTAATCTGTCGCTAAATAGTTAGTTACCCAACTAGCAAAGAAGTCATATAAATCAAGAGTTATACGACCTTTAGACATATAAGAGTTTTATAGTCGTTTTTAGTTAACCTGTTAGTCAAATAAACGTTATAAATCTGATAGTTTAGTCGTCCTACCAAATAGTCTAATTACTATGGTAAATAAACGTTTTTGCGACTTAATTATACAACAATCGTGTAGAGGTTTTAAAGAAAACGTTTACTTAATGATGTTCAAAGTTGTATAAACGTTTTCGTCTTATAAAGGGTTTAGAAAAAACAGAACCGTCATAATAAGGTCATTTTTACAACGTCTACATAATTTTATTGTTGTATAAGTGATATCATAAAACCTTATCTCGACAGTTATATAGCGGTATTGAAGGTAACTTCAATATGACAAAAAGATATCAGCGGGACTGTTATCTACCCTTTATTCAACAGTTGGTTATATTAACGTCAAACAAAAACTTTGAAAAACCTTTAGTTGTTGCCGAACTCGTTATATTCCTTTTATTGGACTATATGTTTTTAAATTGATTTTAAGTTACGGTTATAAAACATCATGCAATTTATAGTCGATTTGAAATTAATATTATAAAACATCAGTCGCCATTTCGTGAGCATCACAGTACTATTTAAAAGAAAAAAACCATGGACGTTACATCGTGGAAACGGTACAAACGAAGTGGCGGACTAGTAACGGCGGCTTAGCAATGGCGGACAATTTGTAGTCGTTATAAAAACCTTTACTTAAGATAAAGTTATATTGTAGTCGTATAAGTATAAATCCATGACTTGTTCCAAAATGGCTAACCTTAACTATAATAAAATATGAAGAAATATTGTTATAAATTATAATTATTTCGCATATATTAAGAGCGCGACAGCAAAAAACTGTATATCATCATAAACTTTAACGGTAAAGTGACCTTCCCATACGAATTCAGCTCACGCCAAATGTGCAAACGCTCAATATATAGAACAATAATTTCTATTACAAATCTTATAAAATTACCTTGTATTATTTTTCCGTACACTTTTTTGTCACACACACCAAGTTTTGCGCGTATCTAAAATAAATGTCAGGAGCAGTTTTATAAATAAAACTTAAAAACATTTATGTAACTTAAAAGTCCGATAAGCAATGAGTAAGGGTTATACTAAACCTTCTATAAAACAAAATGGTCAGTAATAAAACATTTATTTGATATTTAGGTCGCGTAAAGGTTTTTGTTGTACTCTTTATACAACGTTTTGGTCATTCCTTAATCGTTACAATACCTTTAATAAACGATTTAAGTCGCCATGCAAACCTTTATTTAACGTTTATCTCACCAATAAGTCTTATAATTTGCGCCACTTTCGCCTTTTATAACCGTTTACCTTACGTTTATATGACCAACCAAATTAGACTAGAAGTTATATGCAAAACGTTGTCTCAACTTCTATATGACTATATTTTGCTAGTTGGGTAGTACTGTGTTCCGGTTTGGGGGTAAGATAGCCGGTGTACTGGCATAGAGGCAATCGATCTAAGTCCTCAGTAGGTAGGCAGCGCATAGGATTTTTTGGTCCCTATGTCCCATGGGCTTCATTTCCCGCTTTCGATCAGGTGGGCTGAGAGCTCAGTTGTCTACATTCGTGACATAAAAAAAACATGTACCTGGTCGGAATTTGATTATTTTTTGTTTATTTTCATACTCAGCAAACACAATAAAAATGATTGAAACGCACGAAAAAAGTCATATTTCGACATTGGTTCATGTAACAATTATTATTTGTTTTTTACGAGCTCAAAAAGCGTAATATGTGTGTAACACGAGGAAACAGAATAACTTTAAAGGCGTCTTACTTTTAAATTTATTCTGTTTCCTCGTGTTACACACATATTACGCTTTTTGGCAGTTTAAAAATCTATTATATTGTAACAAACTCGCATAACATGTGGAATAGCGTTTAATAATTGTATCTGACACGTTGGGATAACCCCAGCCCGTTGTTAAAATATACGACATCGATTACCGATTAAATGATGTAAACGGTTTTTTGATGGCCTTCGTAAAACCAACATTTATTTCGCACAAACAATGTCCATTAAAAAGGACAAAATGTGCAATCATTTTTTCACGACATTTCTCTAAGTAGCATAATCTCTTTCACGAATTGCCTCTTTTTAAAACAATTAAAGAAATACATAGCGCAAATTATTTCCAAACGATTGCAATCTAAATAGATAATTTAGAAAATAAAGCAAAAGTATTCATTTCAATTACACTTCAATTATAGTGACAAAGAAGATAGTTTCGAAAGTACGCTCTATCACTGTCACTCTTATACGAATTTACAATGAGTGAGAGAGGCAACACGTCGATTTTAGTTCTCCGTTTCTAGAAGTAAACAGCATTAAGTTAAACATTTTGAATCTTTCCATCACATCTTCATATCTCTAATCAAGCATTGTCGACTGTGACACATTTTTTCTCACGTCCTTTATACAGGACATTATCGATTACCCATTAAGAGATTAAATTGTGTTTCAATTACGGCGCGCTTGTGAGTTAAGGATTCGATTTCACGGAACCATTGGAGGGTTAACGCGTGGACGCCTCTTCGTGTACAGACAAGGGCATAAAGATATATACTATTTTAGACCTTATGCCCCAGACATAAGTAAACTAGTGTATACGTATGTTTGCCTTGACTGTACGCGTAGTGTTGGGTAGGAAATTTGAGGACAATTCGAGAGAGTATCATTTTTGAAAATGAGTTAGTACAATGGCATACCTCAATTTAGATGAGACACTCACAAATTAGAAGATAGAAACTCACAAACATCGACATATTTTCACCGCTATTTCAAGCCAATTACCCACCAAAACCGATTCTAGATACAATTTTTTACGACAACCTCAAACTGTCAGGACGGCAATAAGTAAAATGTAAGCATACGCGATTAAGTCCTGATAGTTAAAAAAATATATACATGAGTATAAAATCTTTTCTTCACATTTTAAATCATAATAAACAAAGTTGTGACAAAGTTGAGGTACAGCAGGCAAATTTTGAGGTAAGTTTTCGTGTTGTACGACATTCCATCAAAACGAGTAGAACAAATGAGGTGCCACGATTGGGTTACAACACTAATCAGGCGAGTTCCGACCTCATATAGCTAGGGAGTTGGTAGACGGCTTGCGGTTTCCAAACCGGAGGTCGTGGGCTCCAAACCCGGTTCGTTCAGTTTGCCAAAGCTTATTTAGTTACAAATTACTTATACCAGTTTACTCATCGGTGAAATATCTTTAGGAAACGCTACTATACTGTAGCGTCTAGATTCACTTGTGATATTTTAGTCCCATTCGGATATCGAATTTTGAGGGAATTAAATACATACTTAAATAGTTATCACTTGAAATTCGGTTGTCTTTATCTGCCACTTTGACATTTGTAGTTGTAAGACAGGGACAAAATTCAATGGAGTCTGATGATTATCATGAATAAACGGGTTACTGTCCTTATCATGTTAACTACTGACGATGTAACTTATGCGTTAAACTCATCTCCATTCATTCATGGTTTCCCATCATGGTTTAAAAAAAATCATAAGAGTTGGCTGTCCATAGAAACATCTTTTTTCTGAAATCGATATTGCTGATGATTAATGTATAATTAGTACGAGTTTGCGAAATAAATGCTACGTTGATTTGATGGCTGAAATTGCGTGATAAACTTAAGTGTTTTGCTTATTTGACATTGTTGGTAGTTCTAGACACAACACAACAATAATATATTTGCTTACATAGGTAAATATATTTACCAAATGGAATTAACATAGAAAATCGTTTCAAAAAAGGTCATATCTCTATAAAAAGCTGTCCAAAACCAATTTCTTTCGAAAACACACTTTTGGCATAAAAATATAGATTTACAAGTTTAACCTTTTAACGGGCAACACTTAGTTTATCATCGAAAATTGAAAACATAATACAAAATAATTACTTATAAAGTCCATTCATCCTTAGTTGTATTATATAGTAAACAACTTTCTAACCTAAAAGTACACGTTTTCTGTTGTAAACTGCCATATAGCCTATACGAAAATACCTGAAGCCGTATTTGTGCAGTCCGTCCGTAATGATTAGTAAATTGCTTAATTTTTAATCAAGGAAAAATCAGTTTACATCAGAAAACCTGTACTTTTAGGTTACAAATGGATCGTAGGGTGGTAGATATCGTGATATAAACGCAAAAGACGAAATAAATACCCGGTTTAATTGCGAAAGAGACCTTATTAAAAAAAAAATAAACATACATCTTTTGCTTAAATCATATGGATAAGCTTCACGCTATCTCAAATATATGCCAAAAGTTCACAACGTCTTTGTTATGAAATTATATTCATTCAAAAAGTTTCAGACACACCGAAAGTTAAATTTGATTCATGGAGTGAAAAGGGGTCGAGATAACGTTTATCGTCCTCGGATAGGACCAAATATATTGTCCTTTACAAAGGCCTGATTATTTGATCTTGCCCCTTTAGGACGTGTCTAAATTCCGCCGTTCACAATAAAGCCTTACATTAAGGATTCCAGGGCAACCTCGAACAAAAGAAAGGGAAATCCCTGAAGTTCCCTTAACCGGCGCCGTTCGGAAATTATTTTGTAGTCGATTTTCTTTGCTAGTGTAACTTGATCAGTTACCGGTTTATTATCATCAGCCGTTACCGGTCAGCCTCCGTAGCCTAGTTGGTAGTGACCCTGCCTACGAAGCTGGAGGTTCCGGGTTCGAATCCCAGCGAGGACATTATTTATCACAAATAATTGTTCCTTGATCATCAGTGATCGGTTTATGGGGATATACATGGTATATAATAATATATATCGTTGCCTGGTACCCAGTGTACCCACATCACAACCCTTAATTGAGCTTACCGTGGGCCAAATAAGTTTTCATCAAAATTGCTGTCTAAGCGCGCCATTGCTTGCGTGCGTAGCGGGAGTAATAGAAAAGTGAAATTCCCTAGGGAGAGGGAGTAATATGTCAGTACGCCATTTAATAATATTATGTCTTAAAATATTTTTTTGTCGGAAAGTGTGATAAAAAACATTGTATGCATCACGGTCGGTAAGCGGAATACTAACTCGAGTCATAAAAGCTAAAACTCTCGTTAGTAATTCTGTACTTACCTCCGTTGATGCACAATGTACTATTTCATCACACTTGCTGTCTAAGCGCGCCATTGCTTGCGCGCGTAGCGGGAGTAATAGAAAAGTGAAATTCCCTAGGGAGTAATAGAAATGTCAGTACGTCATCTAATAATGTTATGTCTTAAAAAATATTTTTTTTGTCGGCAAGTGTGATGAAAAACATTGTATGCATTACGGTCGGTAAGCGGAATACTAACTCGAGTCATAAAAGCCCTCCGCCTAACGGCGTCGGGCTTCTAACACTCTCGTTAGTAATTCCGTACTTACCTCCCTTGATCCACAATGTACTATTACCCAGCACCATAGATTATGCACCCAGCAGATTTGAGATTATGCAAACTTCTGTATTTGACATGGGTACCTAGATTTTGTTAAAGTTATAAAGGTTATATTTGAACAACTGAGACTTTTCGATGTTCGAGTCGAATACTAGTGGAGTTTCCGTCACTGCTAGGTACCCTAAAAAGTATATAAAATGATATTTGTAAATATTTGAACAATTCAAAATCAAAACAAACCTCGACCAAATTCACGCCCACAATCTAAGACGTAAAAACTACAAGTGTTGCAACGGATTTTTTTATGTCATGATGAATGGTCCTGCAAATAATTGTCCTTTAGGGAGGGCTGAGGGCTGGGCGAGGCTGTGACGTCACGGGGTCGACGACCCGCGAACAGCTGACGGACGGGCTACGCACGCGTTACGGTGGCCGGTCGATTTGGGTAATGATCGGTTTTTGTTTTAAGGGCGAGATGAGAGGACAGACTGACTACTGACAAATATTGAAAGTAAAAGAAATTTAAACAATCCTGCAAACTTGTACTATTGAACACAATCTTGGTTTTATCGCCAACTAGTATTAACAGATTTTTTTATTTTAACAGCCACATTGCACGAAGAGCAGATGGTCGATGGGGTCGAAAAGTGCTCGACTGGAGACCACGGCTAGGCAAACGCAGCGTAGGACGTCCACCCACAAGATGGACAGACGACCTTATGAGGGTCGCCGGGACACGCTGGATGCAGGTCGCATCTAACCGGTACATGTGGAGGTCCAGAGGGAAGGCCTATGTTCAGCAGAGGACGTCTTATGGCTGTGATGATAATTATGATGATTAGTATTAACGTAAAAATATATCTGCGAACGTGTATTTTGTGCGAGTGATTTTTTTTTCTATTAACCCGTTATGTTTTTTTTCGATGGACACATAATAGGCTAACATTCTGTCTGTTGCTAATTGTAAGAATCTCTTCAACGACATAATATGTTAGATCTGAAATTACAGGCGTCAAAACACATTGAAAAACATTACCTACTAGTAAAAAATAACATTTTATATGTGACAGCTACCTTTTTTATTATACAAGTAGTAGCAAAACGCAAAAGTCACATTGACATATGACGTAATGTCATTGAATGCCCCCGTCAAAACAGACACAGTAGGTATCGTTGACCAAATTCTTGGATTATTTATGACATCGGTACAAATTAAATGATATTTCATAATACAGTAAGTTTGTGGTAAAAAAACAAGTTATAGAGCAAAGAAATCGTCATAACATCAGCCGAAGAAGTCCACTGCCGGACATAGCTGGATAACAAATAGACTGGAAATAAAGCTCGTATCTCAGTCTTGATTAAATAGTGACATACGACCTTGCCAAGAGTAGGGAGTTTTTATTGAGGTTTATTTGCCAGTCGACGATATATTGGGTCATTGAATTTGGCGTTTTTGGTCATAGACTTTAGTAGATCCTTAATGTATTATCTAAAGAGAAACTTAGATTATTTTCTTTGTTTTCAACAGTGCACTGTGTAGCTAAGGTTTTTTCACACTAATAATGTTTTTTTTCCCTATATATGTATTCCGTATAAATGTATGATCGTACCTTGTTTTCTGAAATAGAGATATACAAAACACGCCTTAGAAGTGTCTAATTTTACCGGCAGAATTTGGTTTATTTTGATTTTGACATCAAAAAAATATACACAAAATTCATTGTATGGAAAAAAGACTTCACAAAATTCTTCACACAAAACGCCAATTTCATAGATATGACCTAATCTCTTACTACGTTCTTGCTTGCACACTCCACTATTTATTTTCTTGTTGACACGGTAGCAACGTTTAGCTCGAAATCCCCTCATTCATTCCAATCCACACCTCAGAACTAACACGCAAAGTCTAAAATGGTGCAGCTATACTCTTAAACAAGCATTATATCTCGGACAAGACAATCTATAAATGGCCAGTAAGCAGCTTTTAAGTGCATAAACAGATAAAGTGGCTACTATATTGCGAAAACCAATTTGAAACTAACCTAGGATTGCTTATTATTGTTGTGAAGGCAGAGATCAAGTTATACTAGTTTTTAGAAATGGGCTGTGAGGTGAAGAGCTAAACACACAAGTAATGTGGGAGATAGCCGCAATCGAACAATACTCGGTAAACGAAGACATTTGCTTTCATACTTTTAGATAACATAGCTTGTGTTGTATTTATTTAAACTTTATTACAAAAAGACCGAAACTGGCGACTTCCTCGCACAACGCATCAGTATTACGATATAGCGAGGAAATGCCGCCAGGTATAATGACACAATAAATAGGCCCATCTTAGACATAGGTTAGGTTAGATATATTTAATTTTTGTCAGCCTCCGTAGGCTATAAGTGACCCTGCTTACGAAGTTGGAAGTCCGGATTCGAATACTGGCAAAGACATTACTTGTGTATTTATTTATCACAAATATTTGTTCCTTGGTCACGGCTGTCTATGTATTTAAGTATCTATTATATATTATATATATCGTCGCCTGTTACCCCACATCACAAGCCTTAATTGAGGTTACCGTGGGACTAGGTCGATTTGTGTAAGATGTCCCAAGATATTTATTTATGTATATATATATTGTACAGTTAATAAAAATACAAAAAAAGTATAATTGTCTTCATTCCCGCAGTATCAGTCACCAGCAAAACAAAATGTTGTAAAAACGGCCGATTAGAGGAATTTACAATTTAGAAGTAACCTCAGATAAAGGAGAAACGCTAACGGGCATTTAGACATTTGCGTCGCAACACATACATATCGCTACCCCACTAAGTGTCCGTGTAGCTGATAAAAGTGCAACATAAGACCTTGTAATATATATATAATATAATAGGATACACAAAATGATTATGTATCCTTCATTAGTAAAACGTCCCACTTTGTCGCTAACCATAAGAACGCTTACGACCTGTTTCGGTATATTGGTATCTAACGGATAAATAATTAAATATACGTGACAGATAACATTATCACTATCCCAGGCATATAACAGAAAAGGACAGCTAACATTTATCTGACCGATATAATTTATTTAACAGCGTTCCGATTATGGTTTTAAACTTAAATAATTATTGAAATAAGTTTCAGTATCCGTACTTTTATTAAATACATGTAAACTGTATCCATAATACAATAAATTGACATTATAATTAAACGAAATAACAATATTATCATATATTGCCGAATTATAATATTTATAAAGAGCTCTGCCCTCATAATAGTAATAATGGAATCGTGTTTCGCATTTAAATGGCCAACATTAACGGCAGAATGAACGCAGGATCTCATTATCTTACATTATTAACACGGAACTGACTGAAAAACCCGTCCATACAAACAAATACTCGAAAAACAACTAAAATGTAACCTTTTACACTTACAGTAGAGATTTTTTAGACGAAGAAGTCAAATACGAAACGGCAGATTGAAATTTTTGGCCTCTAAAACAATTTGGCACTAAATGAGCTACCACAGACAAATATGGCTGACTTTCCATAGCATTTGTTTTCATTGATATATGTCGTGAAACACGTTTTTACCATAATACCAAATAAACATCAATAATGTTAACCAAAAATGTAGGTGAACTCAAGATTTAAGGTGTAAGACTTGTAAGTTGCTGATAAAGCCAGGTTTCACTTACTATTCTGAGCGAGCATTCACGCATTCGTGGGCTGACGATCGAACATTTTGCTATGTGAAATCCTGTACTCATCTGTCCCAGAACGAACGAATGCTCGTTTTGAACAGTAAGTGAAAACGTTGCTTAAGACGAAGAATCTGTTCTGAAAGTGAGTGTTTATGAAATAATACAAGTTTTTAAGTTCTTTTACATTTTTCTCGTTTTCTATCCGCGCATAGAATAGCTTACAAACCGTATCAACTATCATTATCATTACACTTTCCTAGCGAAGTCAACTAAAAATCTATCCAGATTTCCCACAAATCCACACTTTCCCCTCAACACGCAACCAACATGAGCTTCGCGCGTCCCCCAATGCCTCCAATCTACCATTACACTTCCCCCATCAAACATTAAAATACTCAAGCACCACCAGGTATAAACCGAACCAACATCAACCTTATCACAACTACATAAGACCTACCAATGGTCAGCTACACGTTACACGGATAGCACGCACCATGCAAATATCATTTAAAACTTTATACCTAAATACGAGGCACGGCCGGCCCGCATATTTTAGCATGGAACAGTGGTACCCGCATATTAGCATGGCCCATGCGAGACACGTCCGCATATCGAATGCGTGGCCGATCTCCCGTAATTCCGACGTTCGTGAACTCGTATCAAATATCCTTGTCATTACTGATGCCAGCTGCGGCTTTAAGAATAAAGTTCAAAATTGAATGGCATGTTTAGCAGATACGAGGTAGTGTAAGTGATATTTTGAAAATGGAACAAGTGGTACAATGGCACATTCAATTAAGTACGTGCATGTGTTGAAATCTTTAATTAACGGTTTTAAGGAGCAGATGTGTTTCAGATTTCGTGGCACGCGTTTAATGACAGTTTTTAATCACTGTCACATTTGGGCGACGGATTATTGCTGAGCTTTTAATCATAATAACTGTAACATTTGTTTTGTAGTAGGTATTTGTCATTGTGAGTGGTATATGTATGAATTATTATGTTTGTATGCGACTTTGACCACATTCGCGGGCGTTCGATTAAAAAATAAATTGCCGTGAATTAAAATTAATGATTAACACATTTCACATCACAAATAAACAAAGTTTTATTAAATGCGTTATATTAAGGTACACTTTTTATCCATTCCGTATCGAATTAAAGCAATCCAATACTTGTACGGAATTAAGAATTTTTAATTAAAAATAACTGCTACTCACGCAATTACAGTGCACCATTTTGGTCACCTTTTTCAAACGGCTTTTGCGAACAGTTCTCGATACTGTTTTAATTCAGGTTACAATTGCACTAAATATTCAAGAAATTGGCGGTTACTGCTAATTGGTGTCATGAAAACTGTAATAAGGAAAAATAAGCATACTTTAGACATTACAACAAAATACATGTACAGCCAAGTATACACTTTTTGAGTTACGTATAGAGTTACATACACAATGAGATGTTTAAATAAAAATCCATCGGGCAATCTATATATAGTCGCTGATCCTACAAAAGTCGCTATGTGTTTTATTGCTACTTTACAGGAGACACAAAAAACTGTTTATTTTGAATTTTGTTCACTCAAAGTAGGCCAATATTTTATTTTGATAAATATGTTCAGTTTAAAATATTTTAATAGTTTTTAACGAGTAGAGTAGATATTTTAATAGTTTTTAAATAGTTTTTAAAACAAAATCTCAGTTTTTTAACGAGATAAATAAATATTACCAATAATTTATCACATAGCTATATTTGTTTCAGTCGCCCAAAGTCTCTATGTGTCTTAGTTGTGAATTGGTTAAAATAACTAATTACGAAAATCTACACACCTTTATCATATTCGTTACATAGTTATTTTTATGAAAGACCTTTAATAAAACAAAATAAAAGATTGTTTCAGTAAAAAATTGACAACCCTTTTCAGTTACGTTTCACGGGGAATACGTTTACTGCTAAGGCAATTAAAACTATACCTAGGATAAAAACTATAACATAACTTTTTGCGACTTTAGGGTAAAAATGGTCATTTGAGTGTTACGTAACGCTTAGAGAGGGGGGTACAGAAGAACGTTACGGTGCGTTATAAGGGGGGAGGGGGAACAAAAAATTTTCAAAAATTGCGTTACGTAATACTTGAACGCTCCTGAGATAGATACTGAAAAGTTCATGAAAAAAACTAACACAAAATTTTGGAGATACCGGCATTGCCCATTTGCCTCTAAAATGGAACGGTCCGGCGTTCTAGCGCCGGCCACTAATTGCATAAAAAAACGAAGACCGTCAAATGGTCATATTTCGCGTACGGATATCAAAACGGCCGCTAACGAGGGAACTGCAGTAAACGAGTTTTTGCACATATTGCGCGCTGATGCGAGGCGATTATGCAAACTTCCAAAACCTTGCACATGTGTTGTTTGGCAATTTTATTGCGTGCTAAATATTGCTAGACATTAGAAGATGCAGTTGGAAGGGGAAGACCTAGGCGAACTTTTCTCGACCAAATCGGGGAACTTGCAAAAAGGCCAGGCCTACTACCGCGAAAATCGGAAATTTCGAGTATTTTTCTCTGTCACTCAAACGAAGCCGTCATTAGAGTGAGAGAGACAAATCCTCGAAATTTAGAGGAAGTACAGGCAAGTGTAAAAATGAGTATCGAAAGAATCCGTTCATAAATATGTTACGACGTTCTTATTACACAGAATTAGAGTGCACTGGGACATATTTTTGAACATTTTTGTGTACACCTTATTTTGTCTTTGACTGTACTCTAAACCGATGATGTATTTGGAACGTTATGAAAGTGAGTGAAACCAAAGTGGTCTGTCAGGATCGTAGCAAATGGAAATCCGTGATCTCTGCCTACCCTCTGAGAAAAAGGTGTGATTATATGTATGTATGTATGGACGGCTATGGGATGATGATGATGATGAATGTATGTATTTTAGTCAGTCACCTCAAGCGCAAGATGGAACCAGAGTTAAGCAAAAAGTAATTCGATTACTCTGTCCGATTACTTTGTAATCAAGATTCCGCCTCAAATGGTTAGATGGTAGTAATCCTGCCTACGAAGCTGAAGGTTCCTGGTTCGATTCCCAGTGAGGGTATTATTTGTGTAACTATTTATTAGCCTTCATAGCCTAGTAGGTGACCTTACCTACGAAGCTGAAGGTTACGGGTTCAAATTCCGGCAAGGGCATTAATTGTGGGAGGCTGACACATATTACGTAAATATAAATATTATATATTTTAGCAAAGGAAAAATACCTAGTTCAATAATGTCCAAAGTGGTATTCAAACCCAGGTATTTCAGCTTTCGCGGCTGATTCACCACCCGTCCATCCACCAAAGTAGTCCTGTTTTATAAACATAATAACATTTTACGAATACACCTACTCAGTCCCACGTAAAGAATGATTCACACAAACAATAGTAATGCAAAAGAATTTCGCAAATTCCGAAACCACATAAGTCAACATCAGTGTCAAACCTAAGTAAAGGTTGCCCAAGCGAGGTCAATGAACTCAGTTTTTAGCGTAAGGTTTCGTTTCGCAACGTGTGCATCCATTGCGTTGCGAGACTTGCGAGTAGGGCTGCCAACTGTCCCGCTATATGCGGGACTTCCCGTTTTGGGGCCCTAAAGTATGGGTCCCGCAAAGATTTCACACGGGACGCCAATTGTCCCACTTTCCAAGGGATACTAAACTGACAATACTAAAATAATAATATGAATACGTAAATGAAAGCATTTAAGATTGCGACATGTTAATTTGAATGTACCGCGACGACGGCGACTATAGCCTGCGAGCACCGTGTACTGAACGTGTATAAAGGTGCGTTCAAACCAAAAGAGCATTCGCTATTCTAACCCGCCACTCTACGAAATTCGATCGTTACACGAAACGTGATTGGTTGATTTCGTAGAACGGGGGATAGAACAGCGATTGCTCTTTTGGTTTGAACGCACCTTTACTGTGCATCTAAATTTAACCGATCTGAAATTAAGCATTATTTTTTAATGTTAATGTCATTCCCGTCCCGCATTTTACAGCCGAGTCCCGCAATTAATATCCCGCATATTTGTGATCTTTGGTTGGCAACCCTACTTGCGAGGTCAAAATTGGAATCATTGAGCCCGCGACTTGGAAAACGTTAGTGGAATTTAAACCTTTTAGTTCTGATAGTAACGTTGCTTTATGTAATTCAGTCGCCATCAGATATATCGTAGCGTCTGGATCGCTCAAAAATATCTGAACACGCCTGTATCGTTATGACCACAGATGTCATATATACCATAGATCAAGCAAACGTATCTTATCTACTTAGCGTGTCAAATAAAGTCAGTGAAATCCACTGAGTTGTCCGTCTTTAATCGCAGCTTGCAGCTTTCGGGCGTCAAATTTTGTAAGTTGAAGTGAACAAAAACATTAATAATGCCTCCTTAAGTAACATTAATTGCAACAGCACAAAAAATATGAATACTCCCTTGAGTATTCATATTTTTTGTGTCCCTTGCCTGAGACATATTTAAAATCAAGACATTATAGGCAAGTAACAACTTCAGTACAAAATCTGACACGCTCGGCCGCCATACAAATGAATGAACTTGTTTCTTCTATCCAAATCTAATTCTGTGGTTATGACAATAAAAGCGTGTTCAGATATTTTTGAACGCTCTGGACACTGTACACCTCACAATACCAGCTTATATTCATTCATTTTGTCTAAATATCCATGTAAATCTGACACTTCTACTTCTGTACCTACATCACTGTTTTTAATGTAATGTAGGGACCCACGGATCCCACAGTCAAACTGTTCAAACAGTTTTGTGGGACTAAGTATTTAGTTTTAAGTTATTATCCTGTATCTGAACAAAACAAATAAAAAAATAATCAAAAAAAAGCTGGTGGCGACTGTACATGGATTACTGTTACAACGTGGTCAACTGAAAAAAAATACTAGAAATTGACTAGTCGTTTCAGGTCTATTTAAATAAAACATAAGAGATAGAAATTAATGGTCTGAGAATACCTACCGGAAACTTTGGAAAATGTTCGAGCAACTGTCATTCCATGCCTAACGAGAGTGATAGAGACAAAAATTTACGAATTTTGATATGCGCCGTGGGCATAGGTTCTACATTTCCATAGTCAATGGTATCTATTTTTTACTGTTCAAGATTTATAAAGCTACTTATCCAACTTTAGAAACGCCATTTATACGGATTATTGTTTTGATTATCAATCATAATTAATCACAATTATCCGCTGCTCATTAAAACGTCATATCTCATCTTTGCTATACGAAAATAGCCCTTGGACCAATAGGTTTAACGGTTTATTTGCTATTAATTCTACTGCTATAATTTAGCATTCGTGCCGAAACGTCAAATAAGCATTATTGGCGCCAGATGGTCTGCCAGTCCACTGGAACTATGTCAAATGTCATCATTTTTTGTAAAGAGAAAGTGATGATTCTATACTTACACGCTTTTGGCTAGGTAGCGTTTTATTTACGTCAATATTAAGGTTACTATGTTTTTACAACTATGGCAATAAATATGCTAGTACATTTAAAGTGTATATATAAAGTGTAGTGCTAATGCACCTTTTCTTTCACCTAATTTAATTTAAGAAACGACTTATTGCGTTTTACCGAATTCGCTTAATTTTATTTGCCAGAATCCCGAATTGGCAGAGGTGACATTGGGTTAATAAGTTCTTCATCATTTAGTCTGTTAAACAAATATATTAGAAAGATATTTATTAACGAGATTATTTGCCTAAATTAAACTATGAGAAAATTGCTTCGGAAGAGTTAAAAAGCCATAGGTAAACAACTTTTATTGATGTAACTATGTTTATGACCTCCTTGTTCGCTCCGATCTATATGAATAAATGAAGTACATATTTATTTGAGATACAATATTGAAAGCCACTAGACTTAACAGTAAGTACAAGAAAAATAGAGAAATTGTAATATTGGTATTGTCAAAATGTTTGAAAAACCTATAATTTTAGCCTTCGGGATATTAGATGGGGTTTTAAAACACTTAAGGAAATGCAGAACAGAATGAATTTTTGCTTTTAAACTGTTCTTTCGGAAACCGAATAATTATTTCCTGTTATTGTATTAAAGAAACTAATACATACATTCCCAAGCAATTCCGCGTGATTTTCCTCAAATCGGGTGTTATTTCACACACATGTCACTATTGCGTCACTCGATTGTTATTCCGATATGTCACATGTAATGCGTTATCTTTGTTATTGGTGATAATAATTTGCGTGACTGTGATATTTGGGTATGGAAACTATTTCAGCTAATAGTGGGTGCTGTAACATAGAGATTCCTAGGTCAGGACCCACAAGCAGGGTACTATATATATTTTATGCATCTATGAGTAATATTTATGTTCATTTCAACTATAGGTACCAATCGTCAGTAAAATCTTTAAAAAAATAAACAAATATGGCTGACTTTCCATAGCATTTGACGTCTTTGACACATACATACAATCATACATCCTATTTTTACGTTAATACTAATACAAATATCAAATGTTATAATTTTAACTAAAAATGTATGTGATCTAAAGGTTTAATAAAGGTTTTAAGCTAGTAATAAAACCAACATTGTGTTTTAAAATTGCGTGATTATGGATGGAATAACGCAAATTTTTACGTTTGTTTACAATGTTTTTGGAATCTACTGACCAATGATATAAGTAGGTATCGTTTATTTTACACTCTACGTTTGTTCAGTCGGCAATGTCGGTATACCACAGCTAATTTCAATCCCCCTTAATCATAAACATCTCCTAAAATCTCCGAAAGTGACAACCGACACTTATCGGCTTGCAAAGTTAAGAGACTTTTATGAATAAGGGGGTTAGTAGGCACACATTGAATATTTATCAACAAATCAATCCAAAAAATAAGCTCGCTTGTGTTTTAAGCCTTTAATCATTGTAAAGATAACATTTTGTAACTTAATATTTACTGCTGAATTCACAAAGACTCGCTACAATGTCGTCATTAAATATTCCAAAATAATTAAATTTTCTCCATCTGTGCTCCGCCATACATTCAAAATTCACGTACCGTCTTCCGACCAAACGTCATCCGTATAAATTAGAGATCAGCCACCCTACAGGAGTCTACGCCTAAGTAACGGGTCAGGCCAAAGTAAACAATTACGTTACCATTGTTAGAACCCGACCTTCACACTCCAAGACAGCCTAAGTCAACCCACAAAGCATTACACTTACAACCTTTCAAAGTAACGCCCTTAAGAACGTCGACCCCGTGCTCCTGTTTGCTAACATACACATACGCTCACAGCACTTCTTATAAACAAAGCGATAAAGTTCATTTCGGATTGCATAACTGTGTTTTAACTTGGCAAAATCGGTAGGTAAGTATTACCAAATCGCACGGCTCACGCACGCGCATTATACGATGCCATTTGCATATTAAATATGTGAATCACCATCAGTCGTGACCCGTCGCTTAATCTGAGCAAATCCGATATTTTATCGCGCTCAAAGCTTCTGTGGTACGCGTTGAGTGTGTGAGGCGCATTTCGAGTTTAAAAAAGGATAAGAATACTCTTGAAAGGGACGCATGGAAATGACACTAACAGCCTATACGTTAGGACTCGATTTTTGAAATTTGCGGTGGCCCTACAGAAAAATTGGTCGAAATGATCGATATTTGTAATGCAAGACACTTCGCTTCCAAAACCGAAATCTTGAGCAGTTTTAGAATATTATTAGCTATTAGATACCCCTCAACCTCCCTCAATGCAAAAAGTTTACCAATGGTCAGTTACCAGCAGCAGTTTAGGACACCTATCACGTATTAACGTCCTGAAATGCTGTTCTACGACATAGACAAATAGTTATAGATATTACTTTTTTTTTGTCACTCTTGTGTATTCCCATCCCATAGGACGTATTTGTGTATTTCAGCCTGCTACCATATATTCATAACTCATTTGGAAATTAAAGACAGCGTGACTGCAGCCATAAGAATATAACATGGACGTCTAACGCCAGCTAAAAAATGCCCCCAAAAACAATTATTCAATTGTGCCAAGATGGGCAGGACATATCGCTTTTCTTAACACCACGCATATTTCGGCGCAAAATTTTTGACAAATGTTTATAGCAAATCAAAATTTTGATTTAAGTTTTTATTATATTGGAATTAATTACCGTGATGCATTGAAGAGGGGGTGACACTTGTCAACTAAAATTCAGGTCCGTTTTTGAAAGGCAATTTATTATGGTGTGCGGCTTCCTTGTTTTATTTGTTCGTAGATTTCAACTAAGACATATCTTGAACTACTCAAATGAGTACCTAAAGCCCTAACTAAACCAGCCCGTAAAAATACGAATTCCGCAAAAACTTCCACGAACCAAGCGAATTTTTCAACCGTTCCGAACTCAAAAGGCGGACAGGTAAAGTAAATAAAAGGCAAAGTGAAGCTAGACCGCGCCGCAAAAGTTACGAAAGTTACGTAAATAGGGTTACCTCTCCCCTAATAATCGTGCAAACTTCCAGCTCGTCAGTAACTTATGGATATCGTATTTCGAAAAGTTACCCGAAAAAATATCATCTATTTTCCTAGCTGAGGACAAACAAGTCGCTCGTTACTTTTTTTCGCGAAAAGTGGCGTCGGAAACTAGTCAATATGTCCGAATTGGTGGGGGTGGGGTGTCGGGGTCACACCAACCGTACAGGGAGAGATGTACAGTCAAAGGAAAATACAGTCAAAGTGTACAATGCATATGATCTATCGAAATAAATCCCTCTCGCAGAAAAATATGACATACCTACACGCGAGTATCTCTACTAATTAAAAACGAAAATAAAACTTATATATCAGCAAGACTTCGACAGAATATCGAGCATGTTGAAACCAATTTAGGAGCATACCATGAAAACATGTCGTAAGCGACACAGTCTCTTCAACACTTTTGAAATTTTTAATTAGTAAGCTGAGTTACGGTATAATAATAACATATCAAGGCTTTAAGATTGACAGTGTTTCCTAACAGCTAGCATATTTTATTAGGGTAGCTGCCATAGTGAGTCGTAAGCGACAAAAAGTAGATGTTTTCATGGAATGCTCCTTTAGTGGCTGCTGGTGTGTTAGGCATGACAACACACGACCACTTCAATAGTTCTTAGCGTTCAAAGGGTAAAACCGACTTAAACTTATTTTACTTAACTGTCTCGACGATGGTACTGTAGCTGTACAATGACTTTGCAAGTATCGGTAACGTTAGGTTTTACTCGATACGTAAATCCAACTCATGGTACGGCTATTGTCCCTAGCAACTATCAGAGAGAATAAATAATTCACTCTCACACGTAGTTTTTCCAAGACTCGCTTTACCTACTTTCCCGAATTGAAGGAAAATACCATTAACGCCGTGATTACTCTGTAAACATCAGGTCACAGAAGAATTGCCAGGTAATGGATTTGTAATGGTATTGAACTTATTTTTCGAACTAAAAAACGTTTTTGTTACTGGTGCTATTTCATTTAGGAGATAATTTGATGTAGGTACTTGGCGGACCTATTGCCATAAACCTATAACTGTGTCATAATTTTGAATAGCTATCTGATTCTTGCGTATGTTAGTTAATGTTCCAATTACATTGCTGCTCGAAAAATTCTCTAAAAATAATAACGCTTAAAAAAACCTCGAAACAGCCCAATATTTTTTAATGTTTTATATGAACAATATTGTATTACAAAACTATTCCATTAACAAAAGAATTTATATATCTACCGAAGAACGATAAAGAACGAAATTAGAAGAAGTTTTTTTTTGTATTTATGGAGAAAAAACCGGTAGCCGAACCCTGCTTAAAAAGTTAAAACAATTGAAGTGCGTCTATCGAACACTTCGAACATTCTGAGAATATCTATCTCCGTCACTCCCACGAAGACCTCATCTGTGTGAAGGAGACATATGCTCAAAATGTACGATTTGAAGTTCACCATAGACCATCAGTAGGCTGTGCAGTAGGCGCGCACCCGATAGGCCGGCAGTGACGAGTAGATAAAGGCTAGTCGTCCAATTTGCTCGCCTGAATAACACAACCGCTCGCAACCAAAACGACTTAACCGCCGACAAAACCCATACAAAGCCAGCCATATACGGCCTTTCGGGAATAACGGAGCAACGACCACTTGGACTCAAAACGACGTAAGCGCCGACAAAATCCATACAAAGCCGCCATATACCGCCTTTCGGCAATTACGAAGCGACAACCAAACAGACCAAAAACTACCAAAAATATACAGAATGTAAAAATTGTGGTGGTCATTTTAACATGTTCGACGCCGGTGTTGTACCACTAAATACCTAAGTGCTAATACTTATACTTTAAAAAAACTCCACTGCATGCCACTCCATGCGCCACAGCCAGCGACACGCATGTGTGACCGAAAAAAAATAACTCTATGTCCGCGACACAACAGTTGTGTCAAAAACTTTCAACCTTCTTATGAGGCCCATTGTAAGTGACCACGGTTCGATACCGCATGTCATCACTGGTAACACACATTGATCAAAGACTTTCGTCTTCAAGCACTGCGGAATATTGGACGAAAAATGTGTCGTAGCTTCCCGAACGCTGCCCAATCGAGTCGGATTCGACCTCTTTCTCGAAGTTGGACATACAAACTTACTTACCCCTTTTTCATCCCCTTACGGATCGACTTTAGAAAAATACCTTGTTATTTGTTCACGTTACGAAAATAAACTACCCTGAAAATGTCAACTCTCTAGCTCTAGCATCATCATTAAGGTGCATGCAGACCAAAAGAGCATTCGCTGTTCTATCCCCCACTCTACGAAATCAACGAATCACGTTTCGTGTAACGATCGAATTTCGTAGAGTAGGGGGATAGAACAGCGAATGCTCTTTTGGTCTGCATGCACCTTTAGTCTCGCGGAATCCATCACTACTGGTCGTAGGCCTCTCCTATCCACTCACTTGCTTCATGAAGCTTTTGTTACATGTCATCACTCTTATTTTACATAGACAGAGTCTATCGCAAAAATCAAAGCAAGTGAGTGGCTATTCAACTATGCGTTTGGACGCATTATGGCTTTACGATATTGTGCTTAATGTGCATTCAGACCAAACGAGCATCCGCTATTCTATCCCCCAATACGAAATCAACGAATCACGTTTTGTGTAACGATCGAATTTCGTAGAGTAGGGGTTAGAATAGCGAATGCTCGTTAGGTATGAATGCACCTTCCAAGAAAGAGACACGGCGATACTCGCCCGGCGGTGATAGCTGATAGCTGGGCGAGTATCGCCGTCTCTTTTATTTACACGGGAGTGCGTATCTTTTGTTCGTGATTATAGCCGACAGTTCATAGCTTAGTCGCTCGTGGTGAGACCAGTGCCTTAAGGCGACTGGCAGCGAGCGAATCCATAAGTATGGTTTTCCGCCCCGCCGGTCGACCAATGTCGTGGCCAGGCCATAAGGAGGTAAATGCTCATAATCGCCACGCTACAAAAGCGGGTTGGCGGTCGCAGTATAGTGTCTTCACTTCATTATGATCATGCTGGTACCCATCATCAATCTTCAAACGAATAGGTAGTGACATTTCAATCCCTTAGTCGACTCTTAAGACACAGGAAGATTTGGAGTGGTGACAAATAATTCTTGCTGCCGTTACCATACATATACATGTTGTATTTCGTCGGCTGACAAGCAAAACTCACTATAAAAACTGTTACTAATCTTAGCAACCTCTTATGTCAGTATTAAGTCAGAACTGAGATACGACCTTTATTTCAAGTAGGTATTTGTTACTTAGTGAGTTTTGCTTGTCACCCGACGATTTTATTTATTTATTTAATCTTTATTGCACAAATAAAATAGTACAAAGGGCGGACTTAATGCCAGATGGCATTCTCTACCAGTCAACCATCAGGCCAAACAGAAAAAAAGCTGTGGTGCGGGATATACGGGTAAAAATAAAAAAAGGATACAAAAATAATATATACATAATTATAATATTAAGTTATATACAAAATACATTTACATACATAAACATATATACATACAATATACATACAACTAACCTGCTACTACATCACGAAAATACGATGAAGTTTATTGACGAGCTCTTTCCAAAAGGTGCATACGCAACTTGCGCTTGAATAGAAATTTGGTCTCGGCTTGGAGAATGTCCAGTGGGAGATCATTCCATAAGCGTTTTATGTAACGTAACACTTTTCACACTTTGTCAGCCTCGGTAGCCCAGTTGGTAGTGACCCTGCCTACGAAGCTGGAGGTTCCGGGTTCGAATCCTGGCGAGGGCATTATTTGTGTATTTATTTATCACAAATATTTGTTCCTTGGTCATGGCTGTCTATGTATTTAAATTTCTATAGGTATCTATCTATTACGTATATCGTCGCTTGGTATCCACATCACAAGCCTTAATTGAACTTACCGTGGGACTAAGTCGATTTGTGTAAGATGTCCCAAGATATTTATATTTATTTATATTTATAACACTTACTTATCAAAATGAAAGTCTCCTTCAAAGCAAACCCAATCCTACCGAGGGTTACAGGAAATAAAACCGACATTTTAACGAGTATAAACTGATTATTTTTCACTAAACTAAATTAACATTTGCGAAGTTGTTAACTTAAAATTACAAGGGGAAAGTCTACGGCCAAGTTCCGAAACACTTTTCAATTAATTGAAACGGCATAAGTGTACTAAAATCCATATAAACTTACTCCCTTTTGGAACTAGAACGATGATAATTATTAAAAAAAACCGGCAAAGTGCGAGTCGGACTCGCGCGCGGAGGGTTCCGTACCATTATCAATTTATACAGTTAAATCAACCTACCTCAAAAACTATAGGAGATAATTTAATCAAACCAAAAATCGTTGATAGAGTTTATTAATGTGCATAACATATATTTTTTTTAGAATTTTATATAGCGTAGTTTAAAAAATAGAGGGGGGGGGGGACACATTTTTCAGACTTTGAGAGCTGATATCTCGAAAACGATTTGCTTAAATAAAAATAAGATTTATAAACCTTCACATCATTTTCAAAGACCTTTCTATTAATACCCCACACGCTTATATACAACTAAAAAAAAATTTCTATCCCTCAGTTACATGTATGGAGGGCCCCCACCCCAATGGTTTTTTTTACAATTTAGTATCATAATCCTGTAGCGGTTTATACAACACATATCTCTACCAAATTTCGTTACTATAGCATTTATAGTTTCCGAGTAAATCGGCTGTGACAGACGGACAGACGGACAGACGGACAGACGGACATGACGAATCTATAAGGGTTCCGTTTTTGCCATTTTGGCTACGGAACCCTAAAAACGACTTAAATGTTAAGGAATGTAGGAAGGCTTACGACGTTTTTGAATTGAGTAGATAAAAGCAGGGGTAGGAAACATTTTTTCATCTCCGTTCCCGATATTGTGCTCAAACGTCTTTCGTAACAGAGTTGACGTCTGATGTCATCTTAAAAATGTCACAGAGATCAGAAAAGGCTGTGATCTGACGTTCTGGTTTCATTTTAACTTCGCACTTGAAGATGATAGATAGCAATAATTTTGTTTGGGTAGGTACATATTTTTAATTTAACTTTTGGAAGCGAAAATGGTCTTGGGATTTCTATAACAACCAGGGGTTCCCGTACGCTTTTCAAAACCTTTTTGAGTCTGGACCAGGTTCGAATCACGTAATAATTACGTTCATATTTTTATCACAAAAATATCAGTTCCTCAGTCCTGGATGATTTCTATGCATTTCTATTAGTGCTATTTATAAATAAAGAAATGAAATGAAAATTCTATGATAAGTCTATCTAAGGGCCTGTTTCACCGAATAAAATACATGTCTGATCAATATTAGCTGTCTTTTACTTTTATATGCCCGACAAAAAGGACAGTGATAATTTTATCTGTCGGATATATTTACCTGTGGATTGTGAAAAAGGCCGTTCTATTTGAGCTTACCGAGCTTATTTGATTAACAATTACGTCATTTCCAACAGCATCTGAATGCATTTTATAGAACATCATACTTCATCATGTACAGTCAAGTGCATTAATATATAGACATATTTGTAAGGGATCAGTATGGAGAAGTGTATATATATTAATGCCCTTGACTGTACTGCTCAAAATAAAATTGTGTGGTAAAATGACCATATTTTCCTGCAATACGGCCACATCTTCCATAAAATCGATTTTGAAATGTAGCCGTATAGACACGACGTCTTATGCATTTATATTTGCAGCCATTTCGCATTTCCACTAGCTTCAGTATTTAATATTCAAGTTTAATTATAACTATTATCATACAAACAAACATAGTAACAAATTAACATACCAACGAGATAACATAGAACGCATGTTGCCACAACCAAACTTCGAAATCCGCATATTTCGGGCACTTTTCTCTCTCACTCTAATGACGCCTTCGTTGGAGTGACAGGGACAAATCCCGGATATTTACGAATTTCGGTGTTGGTGGTAGTAGGCTAGTATGCAAATGACAAACTAATCTGCAAATTAGCCTATGCTCATTTACATTCGATTCGTTTCAGTTTTCGATAAACATTATATTGTGTGTAACTAAATTCGATACGGGAAGATATTTTATATGCAAATAATTTTTTTTTTCTATTCTAGTGATGATTCTACACATACGGATATCCTTATACATAGGAAATGCCTGAAATCGGCTGATGGTGTGATGAACGTTCACAGTTAAACTTCAATACAGATGGACGCAATATAATCAAAGATCATTTCTACTAAATAGCCCCGATATAAAACCCTACAGCAATAGCCAGCTACCAAAATGCCAAGTCGCCCCATTACCTTCTAATCTCCCCACCCTCTGCCAATACGCTTCTACAAGATAACGAAAGTCTCCAATATTATGAATATGCATTCGCTGCAGGGCTGGCAACATCCAAATCGGGCTATTTACACAAAAACGCAATTTATCTATTAAGAATTCAGATTGCATTTCATTGTTAGTAACTTGATTAATTGGACTGTGGGGGCTCATTCTTGGGCCTAATTGATATTTTCAGATTCTGATCAAAAAGCACCTACAATCTAGAATGTAAACTTCCAATTTCAAAAAATGCTATACCCACTGGTAAAGAAACAAAATAGTGTCAAATCAGAGACCCTACCGATAATCACGAACGAAAGAATCTCGCACTTGTGAATTCGTATGTAAGTGTGACAGGGAGGCAACACTTCGTTCGTCGTTCGCGGGAATCGCGGGCCTCAGATGATCAATTTTTCATAAAATCAGACGGGAAAAAATGTCAGCGTCGTGACGGTCACAAGGAAGGTACAAATTTTATCATTATCATTAATGACTCAACAGCTGATTACAAAAGGGAGTCCATGTCCAATGAATAAAACAATAATCATCACAAGAAATGCACACGATTTCGCTGATAAAGCTTTTCAACTAAATAACACATAAACAATACAATTGTGCATTCGTCGAAGTTCAAAAATCTCTCATGTAAGTAAGTTCGAGTAGTTGGTGACTTTAGATGTAACCTGCGGGCGCACCCAAGTTATAGTTAACAATTATATAAAGAAAATAATCACGTGTCAATCTTATTTCGATTGAGTGTCACGTTGGCTACCGAGTTGTAAAGTATCGACGACCCATGTTTATTCGCATAATAGGGACGTAAATGATGATTCCGTGTCTATGGTAACCTTTCGCAGCCAAGATGACAATGGCACAACGAAAATATCACGTGCCAATTTTGACTATTATTTCGTTCTTCGTAGTTGGCTACAGAGTTCCAAAGTATCGACAACCCTAGCCAGAGGCTGCCCTCGCCCGGTTTATCGCAAAGTTTATTGTCGGAGTGAGTGATTCCTATTCATAGCGGCGCACGTGTTGTGTACTGTATAGTGCTTAATACGGCGTCCAGTGTATATGTATACAGTCCAGTATAGTATAAGGCACTGGTCTCACCGCGAGCTACTAAGCTATGAACTATCGGCTATAAACACGAACAAAAGATACGCATTCCCGTGTAAATAAAAGAGACACGGGAGTGCGTATCTTTTGTTCGTGTTTATAGCCGATAGTTAGTCTCACGGTCTCACGGTGAGACCAGTGCCTAAGTAGTATTGTATAGTTGTATACTGAATACTTTTATCCTGCGGCCCTACCCGAAGTTCGCAAATTTCGGGGACTTGTGTCTGTCACACCAATAAAAGCGTCATTATCTTTTCACTCTAATGACGCCTTCGTTGAAGTGACAGAGACAAATCCTCAGCATTTACAAAATTCAGTGTTCACGGTAACACGCCAGGGCATACAAACTACAAACTTAGCATAAGACGTAAAATCAGACGCGGACCACGAACGAAGGATTGCTCCCTGTCCAGACTTACGTACGGATTCACAAGTACGAGAGAGAGCCAACACTTCGTTCGTTCGCGGTAGGGTCTCATCGTCCAATAAATTTCCCAACCGACAAAATCCAGCAACTTCCAGCATCTTCGCACTGACGCGGAACGTAAGAAACTCGAAATCTGAACTTAGTTGATTTCACTACTTGACTCTTGTACAAAACTTTCACCTCGCGGGTTGTAAAAGAGGTTCTCTCAAAGAAAATGTGGTCGAAAATACCCGGCTTCTGCTAAAGCAAAGGCGTTTGAAAAATATGCACTTTAAAGCTGGGTTGGCATTTTATCTAAACAAAATATTTCGATATTGAAAATCCGTTCTCTAACAACATTGGAGCCAATTAGGTGGAACATTTTTCAGAGGAGAACGTAGGTTTACCGTCTGATGTATGTAAACAAAGTATATAAAATTGGCTTATAACAAGATGGCCGAAAAATAACTACATACATTCCTTTTTGTTAGTTACATTTTGGAACTTGAACTTAAGGCCTTCTAGGGGGTTTTGGATATGTCTCAAGCGTCGATAAAGTTTTGAAATTACATGAAAATATAGTAACTACTAAGTCACATACTACTATATTTTTTGAAAAAAAACCTACGGGTTTCAGTGTCTTCAAATCTCATTGGCAAAAGGGATACAGTTAGTCTTTTATCACAGTATAAATGATTATAAAATAATTTAAGGTGCCTTAGGTACATTGAGCTGAGCTTGCCTATAGTTTTAATTTCACGTTAGTGACAGGATAAGATATGTTTTCAATACTATATCACTTTTATTTTACATTTGTACTATCAGCATTAAATGAACCTCACACATGAATAATCTCATTGTGCGCAAGAATTATGAGCCAAATAGTGGTCCCTGTGACACCCGGATATCGCAACTCGGATTATCCCACTACATTAACTCTGTGCGTTTGTTACATCTAAAATATGAAACTTTACAACCCTAAGCTTGAGAAAAACAACCGTAATACTGTTGACATAAGACTCAAAGCTAAAGCGGACGCGAATTCTGTTTGCGACAATTATTACATAATTAATGACAAAAATAACCAATTGGAGGTCTCTATATCAAACGCTTTTATTAAAGGTCCGTTATATAGGTAATAACAGTTTTCATCAGTGTAACAAAATATGAGCCCGATAGTCCACTATCTCTTTTTTAGTGACGGCGGGCTTGAATATGTATAGCTAGCCCCAATAATTGAAAATCAAATCAAAACGGCTTATATGCAATGTAAAATGAAACGAGTTGCGTCGTTTGAAAATGAGTGAAGTATTCCCGAGCGCAAGGAATTGAGCTCCATTATAAGTTTGCCCTCGATGTCTATCGTAACTGAGCATGATTCGAGGTCATGAAATACTGGATTTGGTACTGGTTATGGAAGGAACTGCGATTGTCTCCTAGTATCACCGGGGCATGGATTTTTCACTACATTAGCTTCCTTAGCGTTTGTGCTCGGTTCTACAACGCTGTGCCAACATATTATTTTGCTGGGAAAACCTGTGAAACTAGCAGGAACACCGTTCAATTTTTACCTTCATTGTTTTTTTGTTTTTAATTTGTTACACTATTGTTACACCTTAATTGGATTCTGTTCGTTAGTTTTCGTGATTCTAGCGGTCAGTGCTAGTTCACGGTGAGATGAGACAATTTCGTGGTTTTGTTTATTTTCGCTTGTACAAATATCTACTTTATTTAAAGAAGTTCGACGTTGCATACCCGAAATGCAAAATGACCAATAGCATAATGTCAGATTCACAAAACATGTCTCATTCTAGACACTAGAATCGATATCTAGATATTTACCTACGTGTATTCGTGTGTAATATCTCTAAATCTCTAGGGTAACATAAAAGATATCATAATTAAGAATCATATCTAGAGTAAAGAAATCTAAGAAAATCTCAAAGCAAATTTTAAAAATAAGCCACAAATCCCAAGAGATGGAAATCGCATTAAAATATAAGTAGGAAAATATGTTCCCGGCAATAGTTCGTGCCGCGACTGCCGAGGTGGCAAGTTAAATAAACTTATTTTAACCAAATACTGGCTTTGGTGAGAAAATAAGTAGAATTTTTGGATTTGCTGTGTAGAACCGATGTCCGTTGGGGCGGGAAGGTTCTCGAGTGACGGCCACGTACCGGAAGGCACAGCGTGGGTAAGCCCCCCACAGTGTGGACTGATGACCTCGTGAAGGTTGCAGGAGTCCGCTAGATGCGGGCGGCACAGGACCGGTCATTGTGGCAATCTTTGGGGGAGGCCTATTTTCAGCAGTGGACGTCTTTTGGCTGATGATGATGATGATGATGAAACGGTGTGCCTCTACTGTGTCATTTACATACGAATCAACGTGCTCACCACGCACTCGCACTCGGTGTGGCTCAGCGTTTATTTATACCATTATCAATTTATAATATTATTATCAAGCAAGGCCATACCTATTCATCTATTTCTATAAGTTGCACTGTGGAATGGTGGAATGATCTTACCTGGAAAAGAGAAAAACATACTATTAGATAAACTTACAGTTAATATCTCACTAAATAGAAAATCAACTACTTATCAGTAGGTATAAGCTCCATATTCAAGTCATAAAGTTCACTATTGTTAACAATTTCAAATATCCTGTCCTTGCGCAGAAATAAGCAATAACCACAGTAAAAATTTAAATGATCAGTATTTTATCAGTAGGTTATTTTTTTATTTTTATAAATTACACTTTTATCGGAATCGAAAAAATCTGCTGTCCATAGTCACTACCGCGGTTACAGTAGACGAAATATATTCTGCTTGCTTATTTTGTTTTCGTAATTCGGATTTTAGCCCCATAGTTAGTATAAGTTCATCAACATGACCTGGAATAGCAAACAAAACTGGAAGGTACCTACTGACAAAAATATGTACAACCTTAACCTCATGAGAATCAGTGATATTTCTTAAGTTTTTGAATTGTGATATTTTTCTTCAATAATACAATTTCATATTCGGAATATTGTACAAAATGTTGTACACAGTCAAGTACTTAGCCGGTCGTGTTTACTTTCTTCTGACGTTTGCATTTGTATCGATATTATTAATAGGCTTAGGACTTTTCATAGCATATCGTGGTTCTAAAATCCTTGGAGCCGCTATGTGTAAAATTTTCGAAGTCAAAGTCAAAGTATATTGTAATATTAAATATAATGATTTATACATACTGTCACATCGTTATTGAATTAATTTTAATCGAACGTAATTAATTTTAAAAAACTTACTTGATTTCATAAAAAATACATACTAAATTACCTAGTTATCTACTTATATCACAACTAGTAGTTTTTTATGGTTTCTACCATAAAAAACTAGACAATTAGTGTTCAAAACAAACCAGAAAAAGTCTTAAATAGCGATGAAAATGGCGAAAGTATCATGTTGTTTTTCTCGAAAGTTTCGAATCTTTCGTATAGATTACATGTAACTTCCGAACAAGAAACAAAACTGACGTTACCTTTGAAGTAAATATACATCACTTCACGTATATATCACATAAAGCATAGATTAATGATTCCAATTTATAAGTATTTTATCATAATTTAAACTGTTTAGTCAACTGATATTGAGATTTAGTCTGAGCAAAATGAAAAGTCACGTGGTTGTACTAGAGCCAATACATTCGGAGTATCATAATTCAATAAAATAATGCAAAAAAAAGTATTTTACACGTAAACCACTACTATTATAAAATGCACTGTAAATTTATATACCTATTTCATTATACTGTTTATACTACGTATAAGGTACACCCGGGTAAGACCGGACTATTTTTTGGTAAGTTGAAAGGATGTCACAAAAAAAACAAAAATTATTCTCACCAACTTTTACCTGCAGATGTGTGATGTACGTGATAAAAAATAAGCTTTCAATATAAATTTACTTGATGCCGCTCAGCCGAATAGCTTAGGAGTAAACGTAAAGTCAAACTTTTTCAAGACACCCAATCGAAAAATCTTCTTGGCTTATGATCGGACTAGTATCTCATTTCAACTCTAAAGTAAGGAAAAGAAAGTGCATAGCTTCCTGTTAAAGATGGAATCTCCAAAATTTTTTGGAAAAAAAAAACACTTTTTTTTAAACGTTCGTAGCTTACGACTGATGCGGCTGAGTGTTCGGAAGTTACATGTAATTTATACGAAAGATTCGAAACTTTCGAGAATAACAACATGATACTTTCGCCATTTTCATCGCTATTTCTGATCTAGGAGGGTTTTTCTAGTTTGTCTTGAACCTAATTGTCTACTTTTTTTTATGGTTTCTGATATAACTAAATTCGTATGCTCTTTTTATGAAATCAAGTTCGATTTTTAAAATTAATTATGTTTGATTAAAATTAACTCGGTAACGATGTGACAGTAGGTATAAATCATTATAGAAAGTGAATAGAATATTACAATATACTTTGACTTTGACTTCGAAAAATTTTCACATAGCGGCTCCAAGGATTTTAGAACCACGATATGCTATGAAAAGTCCTAAGCCTAATTATTAACGTTGACTGCATCAACAAAGAGCTCTGACATCACAAACAATACACCATTTTCTCGAATCCACATTCCCCTAAACATGTTCTTCGTTTCACGTTAAAATGATTTTCTAACCGTTAACTTCTTTTGACAAATGATCCAACGGTGACTGGCATTTCCACACTGTCACTGAGAAATCCTTTAAGCCTGTGAAATGCACACATTGGAGACAAATTGGAGTTTAGTACCCTTAGTCCTTATTGACTGAACATGTTTAAATTATACATTTTGACAGCGATGAAAAATGAACAGGAGTTAAGTTTGTCGTTTCTTGTTTTAATAAATACAAGTCTTTCTATTCCAAATTCCAAATACAGTATATTTATGTGTGTGGATTTCAAAATAGTAAGTAAAGGCATGTGAGATATCTCGTATAATATACAATACAATTTATTCCACACCATAGAACAGCAATATTATATGCCCTGCTGCCTGATGCAGACAGACTCCGGGTGCAGGTTGAGAGGATGAAAGAAAGAAGGAGGCCGGATACACGTAATGATAGATTTCATTAATTCCTTCCAGTTTTCTGCCAGAAAAGTAATCAGCAACCTATACGCGTATAGGTTGCTGATTACTTTATGTATCATTTTATATGTGGCTGAATATATCATTTTATTTTGTCCATTTTCATTTTCATTTTAAATGTATGGGTAATGGGTACCTAGGTAAATGTTGGGTTTTTTTTATTATTTTGGGAAAAAAAATGTCCAAGTTTTTAGGTTTTTTTCATGATATTGACGAATGGTACAAATATTTTAATGTTTTACACGTTTTTATAATACTGAAATTGTCCTACGATATTTATTTACCTATACGAGTTTTGTCGAATTTGCTTATTAGATGAGACAATAACAAATTAGGATTCAATGTTCTTAATTTACATAAGATTTATTATTTCTTTCCTTAACTTAGGCATTGACGATCGTCAGAACTGCGGGAATGGCCTAACAAAAAACATAATACTAATTTATATTTAAGTATCATTGTTTTTATGAGTTTTGTTTGAAAACAACTTTTTATGACTGACTGTCATTAGTAGGTACTTACAGAGACTCGTGCCAAAATTAAAATTAATTTTATAAATAACTTTCACGTTAAAGAAGTGGCACGTGAAATGTGGATTTGACTAAGGAATGACCATTGAAAATTACCGCGAACTTTGAAAACGGGCCATTTTTTTTTTCAAATTATCATAGGTTTCTTTATATGCTTTCTACTCAGAATCGCAAGCTCTATCGATCCTAACAGGAGACAAATTTTGGAACCCATATTAAAAGTTCCAGGTCCATAAAAATGTGGGGAACAACATTCGAAAAAATGTCTCATCTTTAAATTACGAGGATTTGTCTCTGTCACTTTAATGACGCCTTGATTGGAATGAGAGAGACAGCCCTCGAAAGCAGCAGTTTTTTTTTCGCATACGTATGTTTCGCCATCTCATACAAAACGGCCAATTTCAATAGACAAACTGCCTTGTCTGCTCACTCCAACGACGTCTTCTTTGGAGAGACAGGGACAGGAGATCGAAATTTAAGATTTTCGTAGTACACGGTAATGCCTGCCTATGTAATAGGAATACCTGGCGTCCGTACTATCTCACCCATCGGGTTGATAATCTCATTTGAGCTGCCAGGCCAAATTGAACTCTAAATGTATGGGATAGGCTGGAGAATATTAACATAACTAGATAGCCCTTTGCTGCGGTCGAGATTAAACGTGACTCGATCTACAGGGCGGCAGTATGTAGAATTAAGTTACCTATAACCTATAATACAGTCGCAATCAGATGTATCGGAGCGGACAAGGTGCTCAAAACTATCTGAACATACACTCTTAATGCCATGACAATCCGGTGTGGCGTAGCCTTAATATGACATTTACATAAGGGCTTGTCCATTAATCACGTCCATTAAGCACACGTGATGGGAAAAAACTTTTTTGCCGACGTAATTTCCGCGAAGTTTTAAAACTCAGTTCAGGGTTTGACATTTGGTTTTATTTAAAAAGTATAAAAAAAAGTATAGATTATTTTTGATTTTTTTTTACTAGCTATAATGCTCATATTTTAATTTAAACTTACGTTTAATTAAACGTAAGTTTACGCGATTAAGACCCGTTTGTCTTTAAAATATGAGTGATAATCGTGAAAGTTTAAATCAATATAGCTATAATGCTGTTCACCAGAGAGTAACAAAAAATTACACGTGATTTTAGCGTAATAAAAGAAACGTTTGTATGGAAACCTGCGTGCACGCCACCACTCACATTGTTTTGCTTGCACGTACATGACCCTTATTACCTAAGCAACAGAGTGGAAATCAAGACAATGTTTATACAAGCCATACGAGTTTGCGGCTTCGATAAAAACAGGGAATATCCTATTAATGGACTTCAGTTGATTTATGCCCCGCCCCAGGACATCCTCTCATTAAAAACTGCCTTTGATTTGTGACTTCGCGTCGACGGTTAGCATCAAACCTCAGCCGATACTTTTGATTCACAAGTATCGTCTGTGGAATGAATTTAGCAGTCTTATAAAAAAACTCCTTCGTCGTCTGGTGAATGGCGATGGCAGTAAGAATACATTTGTCATCATCCCAACTCTTCCCGCTGGTGTCGTAAGAGTCGAGTGAAGTGTCACTGACCAATTTTTTAAGATTGATGATTGGCAGCAGCATTATCATAGTGGACACATTACTGCGATCGCCAATCCGCTTGCACAGCGTGGCGATTGTGGGCAATTTGGCATTTAATATGAGAGGCCTACGTCCAGCAGTGGACTGAGATAGGCTGATGGATGATGACTATAAAACACTCATTTCGATGCTTAAAGACATGTGACCCACAGTAAATTGAATTAAGATATGTGTTGTTGGCACTACGAGACCATCCGACGATGTACCTAGGTAATGCTTATGAACGTATTAGGAGGTAAATGCCCATAATCGCCACATTGGGCAAGCGGGTTGGCGATCGTAGTAGTGTCCATTATGATGATGCTTCCGGCCTTCATCTTCAGTAAATGGATGGTCAGAGACACTTCAATCCCTTCACTCACTAGCATTAGCACTACGTTAATCTGTTATTAGTTCAATTTCCTTTGCGCAATCATAATAAAGTTACTCATACTAAAACTGAAGTTAAAACGAATTTAAATAATTATCTATTAATGGCGAAATACCCCTCGTATTGAGGAAGTTTCTAATAGGGCGGAGACTCCCTCCCCAGGAAATCCTTGTGTACTTTCCGATTATCAGCTAGTAAAATATTTAAACGAAGCAAACAGCTGTAAATTAATATAAAGCAATGTCTGAACGTCTCAATCCAAACAATAGAGAGCCATTTTAACGCGTGAAAATATCCGAAGCGTTTAAAAACTACGTCCCCTCCAATCCATCAGACGAGCATTCTATCCCGAATTCTCAAAATACTCCGTTTTGAACCACCATTTTACTAACCCTCACGTTATACTCGTATTTCTATTTGAAAAAGACAACCGCAAGATCGTATCTGAGGTATTCAAAACGCAACCATAGATAAAAGAAATAGAGCTTGGAATAAATTCAAATTTCGAACAGCGTAGCGAAAGTTTTTCGTACATCGGCCCTTTGCGCTGTGGTCCGAATGGGCACTAACCTCGAGTACCGAGGCGCAGCATTCAACCGCACTGAGTGATGGCATGACGCTGTGAGAGCAATTTGGACTCGTCGTGACCGAACGAGCGCTGGCTAATGCAGAGAGCGTTCGAATTTTAAAATTTTACTACTAGGTACGTTTAGGAATTTCGATTTTAAAAAGTAAAAAATAAATTGAATGTGCCAATAAATTTATTTAGCTTGTAAAAAATATTCTTGATATTTTCCAGTAAAAATTGAGTGCAGATGGTACCTTTTTTACGTGCGAGAAGTGGCTCATTTTACGTCAGGTACTCGGAAGGCCATCTGTACTAAAAACGTCGTACGAGACACGTGCAAAAAGGAAATTCGTAACTCGTGGCGATTTAAAAACATCGCCACTCGCTTCGAATTTCATGTTTTTTCGCACTTGTGTCGTAATGTACTATTAAAATAATAAAAAAAGTTATACAGTATTGACGTATGTTGTGATTTGTTACTTATTTAATTAACTTCACACATTTCTATTAGTTATTGGCCGTGGCCTTTCAAACAATTACTCGGCACAACATAGTAAAAGAAAATAATAGTATGCTATTACGATTCTGCATAAATACATATTAAAAACTTGAGAAGTAATAAAATAACCCATGTATTTACACCAACTGCCGGGTAAGTAAAGTTATAAATAGTTTAGAAACCTAAAAAGAAAAAGGGCTTAAAAGAGGCAGTTTCCAAGATTATTGACATGCTTAGTATTTTCCCCATTGATGTCCATTCTAAATTATATCTGGATGAGTTTACTATATATGCGTATAGATGCATTAGGAGGTAAGTCACGTCGGGCATGCGGATTTGCGATCGCAGTAATGTGTCCACTATGATGACGCTGCTGCCCATCACCAATCTTCTATCAAAGAATGGTCAGTGACACTTTGTATACTATACAAGTAATTTATACAGTCAGAAACAACAAATAATACTAAAAGTAGTTTCCATCTGACGAGGCAATGTCGAACAATTGACAATCGACATGCGTGTACACGGACTCGTGATTGACAGGACAAGGTTAGGGTTGTCGACAACACCCATTTGCGCACTAATTGATTGACTGGGGATCCCTGACAGTTATAATCACTAGTTGACTCAGAGAGAAGTGAGAGTAGACCACCTAGTGCGTATTTTGTGATATTTGTCTATACTAAATTTGTGCAAATGTGGTACAACATAATACAACATTTTTATTTTAAAGATTCAAAGTAAGTTACATTACATGTGGCCTATACCGCCTATAAATTAAAGAAATATAATATAAAATAAGCAATCGGCGGACTAAACAACTAAGAAGCGATTCACTTACAGCCAACCGGTTGGTATGTACTACTATGTAGTGGAGTAAATAATTATAGGTAATGTGGTATTCAAAAATAAATAAAGTAGTTGAGACGAAAGTAAAGAAGTCTAAATATTTTCAAATAATGAGGGTCAGACACTTATGCCTAAGTAAATTCATTCTAGATAAATAATTTTAACAATGAAGATACTCGTTAACCTCTTGGTTGCTGCAAATATTTTTTTCTAATAGTTTTCCCATACGCGGATCCACGTGAAGGCATACAAGTACGAGGGCTTATGTCTTATAAAGGGAACTTGATCAAATGATCAGAAAGTATTAAATTGCATTATAATAAGAGAATTATGGCGTAACAACATAACGACTATATTAACGTAGACATAGAAAGATTGCTATTGATTACGTTGCTGACTAACACCAAATTTAAGTCTTCAATGTGGTTAACCACAGTCCGAGCTCAAATTACTTCTAACTAAGTGACATAAAGTTTTATGTGACAACCCTGATCGGATTAATGCATGCATGATTGATGATAAAATTGTCGATTTTAGAAAGGAGATTGGCCTAGGAAGTTGAGAAGGTCATCCTTGACGGACAGTTGGCAAAACACATTTTATATTTTTATACATATTCACGACATAGTCACACCAATGAGGTTTGATATGACCTCTGCTGTCTACTTGCCTACAAGTCGTGAAAATTTGTGTACTTAGGGTGAAGACACATTTATGAGCATGCGTACGCATTTTGTCTAATGAAATTGGCCGTTTTACATGAAACGTTTAAGCATGCGTACGCGTGCGGAAAGCTGGACGCGGTCCCGTACTAAACTGACATTTTCTATAGACAAAATGCGTACGCATGCTGATAAATGTGTCTTCACCCTTAAGTAAATTAGATAGGTATATTTAAATAGTCACTATACTTTATGAATCGAAAAAGTTTATAGATTTTTAAAGGGTCGATTACGAGCAATAGAAACTCTGAAATTACGAGGAAAATCATCCATAGGCTACAGTAACTACTTACGCTGGTTTGTCATAAAAAAAGAAAAAGGATACGATTCTCAAGATATAATCAACAATATAAAAACTAGGTTATTGTTCGTAGAGCTATTTCCATACGTTTCTGTCTAGGATGCTTAGCCAAGTTGCCAATCGCTTAGTAGCGTATCGTAGTTTTCCCTCTCTGTCACTCTTTCATGTTAGTACGACAAAGACAGTTAGCTGTCTCGTTTACGATTGACGATTAAGCGTTAGCGATTGGTAACTTGTCTAAGCACCCAGGCACTCTTCTCGGTCTTTCTCTTCCTTTTTAGTTTTATTTTTACGTGAACCTAATGACACATTCGAAGCATACATTTCGAACGCACCCATATTTCTCTCAACTTTTGACAAACAAATGCACAAAGCATCGAAACGCAAGCTTACCCCACTCCCCAAGGGCCTACCGAACCATGTGTCGTCTCCCTGTCACACATACGGACGAATTCACAAGTGCAAGAGAGCACCAACTCTACCATAAATAAATGAATACGTAATGCAACATAAGTTGGCGAATTCCATTACGTTTGTAATTAAATCACAACCGACGTCTCATTTTGATTGCTGTATAAATTCATCTTGTTGTTCGCTTTAATTTATTCGTGGACACTGGGACTTTATTGTGCTGGCAGCCAAATGGAAACTAAGTTGGAAAATGGGATTTTATAAAAACTTATTTTTGATATATTTAAAATTATCAATTTTATTTAATTTAAATAAATATACAAAGAAAAATTGAATAAATTAAACTAACACTAAGGAAATAAAACTATATCTACAAATACTACACGTTAACAAATATTTACAAATAAAATTTTATTTAATACTTATTTTGGGGATCAACTCGTTTTATTACTTAAATATTTTTTGAGTTGCATTCATCTTTTTTTTGAGTAGAGAGGTTAAAGTGGTGAGATTGGGTATTTTTTTTTGGTATATGGCATGGCATCAACTAATATTTAAATTTAATTATTATTTAAAATTACAATTTCTTCTATTGTGACATAAATATGAATATAAAATAAATGTATTAAAATAAAATAAATAAATAATTAGCACTTACATGGTCATGTGTCCATAGGAGATGTATTTACTCTCACCTAATTTTAGAAATGATAACATGTACCAAATGAATAAATAAGAAAGGATTGAAATTAATCCCTTATTTCGGAGTCTACGCGAGATACGAACGTTGTCCAAATAATAGTTTAGTAATATAATACACTACACAAATTCCACATTCAAACCAAACCGCATAACGGTACTCTAAACCGTAAGTTTCTATGTTACGGAACCTTTAATTCGCCCATTGTTCCCCGTATCAACTCGCAGGTTATCAGTACACTAACAATATGCTCACTTCGTTCTTATCCCATTGCAATAAGGTTGAAATAGTCATGTTAGCGATGATACCTTGTGGAATAAAAAGAAAAACGTCGACACGTGTGCCAGCAAAACAAAAGAATATCTACTATATATACTTGCCGCAAATCCAGCAACTGAAGATAAGCTGTTTCTGTTACACTTGTTACTATCAGATAGTTTTGCGGGACATAAGTGTCGAACATTATAATTAGGTATATTATATTCTACCCTTACTGGGAAGTTTGACATGAATTATCGTAATACGTCGCTCGGTCATGAATTATTAAAAAACATGAACATATGTACTATATAAATATGTACCTACCAATGAAAAATATCAGTCAATATGCAAGATTTTTTAAAGTACTTAATATCAAAACATAATAACGTTTTGAGCTATTGTTATCCCTGTCTATGGTTCCAAATTAGGATAAAATCTGCAATACAAATATCGAATAATAGTCGTATTTATATCATCTGCCGTCTAGAATAAATAAAAAATTGGCCAAGCTGAAAAGGAAACCTTCGCTTCGCTCCGTCGGAAAATATATATATTAGACACGTGTGCAAGCAAAACAAAAGTACATAGTACTAGTATGCTGCTCTTTTCATATACAAATGTAAGGTTCCATTCATATTAAAATAAGATTGCAAGTTCGTTTTCATTTGCGGCACGTTTCGTTAGATGTTTCTCTAGTGCGACCAAATGACATCTCGTTTGGTGTTGCCAACGGTGTCAGCATGCAATAGGTACCTTCACATTAGTACAATTTTTGGGCTAAAGCAAATAGGTAAAGGTGGATTTAGACCAAACGATCGAACTAATCTATCCCCCACTCTACGAAATTCGTTACATAAAACGTGATACGTCGAAATTCGTTGATTTTGTAGAGTGCGGGATAGAATGATCATTCGCTCGTTTGGTCTAAATGCCCCTTCAGAGAGTTGTGGGTACATAAGTTGATTATCGGCGGCAGGCGAGGCTCGATTTTAAGTCGAAAATAGGCATGGAAAAGTGTCAAAAAAGTGTCGAGATACTTTTTTTTACCGACCTAGACCCAATTGACATTACATGCAGGTATTGTAACTGTCATTGTGCTGGTTTGGAGAGGTTGCCTCCATTAATCCTTCTAGGTTGACGCTAGGGGAATAAATAAATATCTTGGAACATCTTACACAAATCAACCTAGTCCCACGGTAAGCTCAATTAAGGCTTGTGATGTGGGTACCAGGCGACGATATATATAATAGATAGATACTTAAATACATACACTTCCATGACCAAGAAACAAATATTTGTGATAAATAAATACACAAATAATGCCCTCGCCGGGTTTCGAACCCGGAACCTCCAGCTTCATAGGCAGGGTCGCTACCAACTAGGCTACGGGGAAAAGCGGCCTATGGCCCGAACAGCCAGAGGTCTTTGGAGTCAAAGTAATATGATATGGTGAAAGATGAACATCCTAAGCCGTATTTATCATTTTACATGTTTCGTAAGACCGATACGATACGGGAGCAATAGCTTGTACCACAACAATGGGCATGAAAACTAATATAATAATACTTTTCATTTACTTTAACCGCCTATCAGAGATAACAGCTCATTGTTTTTTTCCAATTCTCATTTACAAGTAACAAAGGGGATTATTCTTTTGAGCGAACTTTGAAATGAGAGAACAAGCCGAGTAAAAAGTGATTTTTATAGAATGTTTTCTAGCAGTTCGTTTGACTTTGAGCTGAGGCGAACAACATGGATGCAAGCACTTGGTAAGAACATTCCTTTAGAATACGGAAACTCCGGAAGGGTTAGACCATACTTAGAAATCTGAACTATGCGTTAATTTTTCATTCCTCAATAGGTACATAAGGGTATATGTTAATCAATAGGTATATGTTAGATAAATGTTAGCTGTGTCCTTTTTTCGCATTGCTTAAGAAAAGTATAGCCATAAATAGATCGATCACTTTTTTTTTCACGTCACCTAGGGGTTGCCCAGTTATACATAGTTTGTTAGAAGAAAGTATCCTGCACGCTTTACTATCATGATTAGTGAGTGAGCCATGTTGGAAAGGCCATGCAACTGTCAAAAATTCAGTTTTTATTTTTTATTTTAATGCTATTTAAACTTTGATTTCAAGGGTAATCCAGGAGCACGTAACCATGGCAACAAGTGACATAAAAAAGGGATTAACGCAAATATAACCAGTCACTTAATTTTTTTTAGAATTAGGATTAAAATGCCGGTGATTGTAATGAACAAGTACCCCAAAGAGTAAGGTTGTCTGTAATGTCTGTACAAATCAGGCTTACGGGTATTTTGGAAAACTATCATATATCGGAGGACCATAAAGAATTAAAGACTCCGTGAGGAGGAACCCCCTAGGAGGCCTTTTGGCGTATCACTACATAGTATAAAATAAAGTCACTTTTTCAGTCCCTATGTCCCTTTGTACGCTTAAATCTTTAAAACTACGCAACGGATTTTGATGACATTTTTTTTAATAGGTAGAGTAATTCAAGAGGAACGTTTTTATGTAGGTATAGTACCCGTGCGCAGCCGGGGCGGGTCGCTAGTAAATGATAATAGTCACTGGGTATCTAATGTTGTACCATGTATTTCCATGAAATGGGAAGTCAGGACACAGACCTTGCATGAAATGTCACGCTGTTATATCATCCGCTTATTTCCTAGGCAATAGAGGTCAAAATATCACGCTAGCATGGCGTCAAGCGCAAATTTGCTCGTAGCGTCACGAGTAATTAAGGACCTTCGCTTTGTCGACGTCCCGAGGGACTATCATGGCTTCAATTCCAAAATGTCGTAAATGTGTAGCCGTCTTTAGGAGATAAGCTCTTCTGACCATTCTTGTTCCCAAAACGTCAAGCTAGGTAGGGAATCCTTTGGCGGTTAAGACTTTTTACCAAAATGATACACCTTCCTTAATCCAAAGGGTTGAAGTCAGTAGTAAATTTCCTGGCTGGTAAGGCGTTTTGGCATGGATCCTGGTTACATCTTAACTGCATAATCGATGGAGACGTGTCTAGACTTGACGCTGTATTTTATGGTGACTGTTGCGATAAGACGAAACATATCAGCCTGCAGACCCTATAAGGACTTTGTCCATAAGACACATCCTATTTGCATTGTAGACTGAATCATCACTCTCTTGCTAAAGCTATTTCCTAAATTAATGACATATATGCAAGACGTTTTG
This sequence comes from Thaumatotibia leucotreta, assembly GCA_025490895.1. NCBI lineage: Eukaryota > Metazoa > Arthropoda > Insecta > Lepidoptera > Tortricidae > Thaumatotibia > Thaumatotibia leucotreta. The sequence goes on from JALPQI010004622.1 coordinate 62,665, forward strand.
ATTTAGAATACATTTTTTCTTACAGCCAATAGCAGTTCGGATACAGACGCTTTAAAGTCAAAGTCAAATAATTCTTTATTCAAATTGGAATAGCAACAAACTCTTTTGAATCGTCTAAGTATTAAAACTACTTCCGGTTCTAACCCTACACCGCTTTTATTTTCCTTCTTCAAATTTAAATCCTTTATAATCATTAAAATGTTTCCAAAATGTTTAAGTATTAATACTTATGTAACAAAAAAGGAAAAGTCCATACTAACTTTCTGGGACATTTTGAAAAATGTGGTAGATTTTGCTCTGCATCATTGACTCTACCAGCCTACCAATTTTTATCAATATCGAAGATGTGATCCAAATGTACGAACTATTTGACAATTGCGCATGAACCAAAGTTGCATTTGTTTACATTGTTAGATATTTAAAAAAAAACCCGGCCAAGAGCATGTCGGGCCATGCTCAGTATAGGGTTCCGTATTTATTCGAAAACGGCTGGGCCGATTATGTTCGAAATAATTTATTTTAAAGTATTTTGTAAGCCTATTCATGACTTTTTTCATATTTGTTGGACCCACGGATCAAAAGTTAGAGGGCAACAAGGAGGGGGACAATTTCTTTTATTCTGGAGCAATTATCTCCGAATATAATGACTTTTGAAAAAACTTTCTTTCAAGGCCCTTATTCTTTTTAAGAGACCTATTCAACGATATCCCACACTAGGATTACAGCAAATTAAAAAATCATCCCCACTTCACCAGTTGGGGAGATACCCGAAAAAAAATTGTTTTTCTAGTTTTTATTCTACCACTTTGTCGGCATGATTAATATGTATGTATACCTGTATCAAATTGCAGATTTCTAGTACTACCGCTCACTGAGCTATGCTGCGGACAGACGGACAGACGGCCAGACGGACACACGGACATGGCGAAACTATAAGGGTTCCTTGTTTACTACGGAAGCCTAAAAAACACAAACCATAAATGAAGGTACTCATAATTTGTAATACTGTTGAGCCAAACCCTATTGGTATTTTTAAGGCGACTAAACTACCTCTAGAGGTTAAAAATACAATACATATCAAGAATAGTAACTCCTCCCGAGGTCGTCAGAACTAGTTTGTACTTGAGCACATTAACATTGTATTCGGAATGGGCGTCTCTGCGCCTGAATGACATCTTTAGGCTATTTCGTGTCATGGAAATGCCCCGTTAACCCGACATGGCTACGTGTCCAAGTTATCGTCAGATAATTGAGTAATTTTCTTGGTTGGTCATTAAATTATTGATATAATTATTCTCGATATAGGTATTGTAGATATTGCAACGTCACGTGGCAAGAAGAAGTATGGCAAGCTATGAGTTCATGATGTAATAAGACAAATCTAAATAAGTAAAAGTATGTTAATAAATAATACGTATGACAAGTGTCAAAAAATAAGTTTAAGAGTACTTTTAATCGATGGATGGCATTAAAAAGTAATAACATATTATATGATCTCGGACTAATACGAAATTTTTACCTGCTTTTATTGTTTTCGAATTCTAATTGAGGGACCATGTGAATGTGAAATATTTAGATATAGGTATTATTTTTGCTTTTACAACGCATTATTATAAAATAAAATAAAGTAAGAATAAGAACCTAGTAGGAAAATTTAATGATGCCTACGAATTCAGACGTCACGTCAGGCTCGTCAAGATAGTCTACCTACTATTACGGTAAATGTTAAGATAGCTAACGACATTCTAGGTGTCTGTATAAAACGAATAAAACAATAAAAAGTATAACGTAAATCACTCCAAACAGGTAATCTTCGGTAGCTCGGAAGTCGTACCATGACTTGGACAGTAAAGGATACGTTAGGTTTTACTCGATACGTGATCCATTCTGCCGTGCTCGCTCTGACATATTGGAGCGAGCGCGATGGCCTGATTTACGTATCGAGTAAAACCTAACGTTACCGATACTTGCAAAGTAATGGTACCGCCGAGTACGGAATCTACGAAAATAGACGTAAAGCAGTGGCGGATCGCAAAACGCTACAAATCTTCACATGTAAAGCGGGCTTGGCAGGATCGCAAGTATCGCAACCGAAATCGATTTGTGACCAAAGGTATTTCGCTCGCGTGGGTATGCGACCGTTTTCGCGTCAAAACGCTTGCGATAGAGAACCGACAACCGTCTAAGCGACAAGCAGATTATTTCTCGTAGACTCCATACCATGAAAATGAAGTATCTTACATGTTACTGCAAAATGAAAAACAACCATTTTATGTAAAATACATATTTATCCTTGTATTAACGTGCATTCTGGCTAAACGAGCATTCGCTGTTCTATCCCCCGCTCTACGAAATCAATCAATCACGTTTTGTGTAACGATCGAATTTCGTAGAGTGTGGGGATAGAATAGCGAATGCTCGTTTGGTCTGAATGCACCTTGACACTTCGAACTGTATGGGTATGAAAGTCATAAGAGATTACCTGTGTGTATGTGTGCAATTCTCAAAAACTTTGGCTAACGTATTCGATATTGATAAAAATTGGTAGGCAGGTAGAGTCAATGATACTACGCAAGATCCACCACATTTTCCAAAATGTCCCAAAATGTTTGTATGAAACGTTACGTTTTTGTTGGTGATCCAAATGTACTATTTTTTTGAGAATGAAGGACTACCTTTTGGCAGCTTTCATCGAAATTAAGTTTTTTTTATTTCCTGATTGCACAAGGCCACTTCAGAAGTGGTGTTACAGATAACTTAAGCAATCAAAACAGAATTTAAAATTATAAGTGAAGTCGTAAATCGACAGCTTTGTATGAAGAGAAGTAACGATTTACAGCGTTTATTTGCTGTGTAGTTTTATTTGAATTTTTGCCTTGTCTTTAACGGACGTAATTTAAGAGATTCAGAGAATTTCCCTTCAACAACAACACAATCTTTAAAATCGAACCTTCTGTTAAAGAGTACAAGCATAGTTTATCGCCTAATTGAGGTACTCGCTCGCTCGCATGCTCCATCTATTTAAGCGGTCTACGTTACACGTTAAAGGCTAGCGGGGGGCGTATTCCGTTATCTGCGACACAGACTGAACGGTCGAAAGTCTCGCGCTCGCTCGATAACCCCCAGGTTAACTGGCGAAGAAATTTATGGTAGCAACTATGTTTTAATCACGCGATCCGACTTTAAAAAGCAGGCGTTAAATGCCTTTAATCACGATAGTTGTAGAAAAACAAGCGTTTGCGTTGTTGGGTCACCCTTTGGGCAATTGGGCATAGGAAGTAAGGGAGGGAATTTGTTTTTGTGTTTCGTACCTACCGAAATTGTTAAAACCCATTCGATTGCTGTTACTTTTTTCCGAACAGGAAGAAATATTGGGGTAGATAGGTATTTCTACTTTAAAAATGTACCTACTCATACTAAGCTAAATTTGCATGCTTAGCTAAGCAGAATGTATTGGACAACTTGATAATATAGCACCATATCATGTATTACTACAATATTGCAAATAAAAAAATGATGAGGATGATAAGAATCTATGTAATCTTACAGAGTCAGTGATGTCACTTTATGTGAGTATTTTCCATCACTCCCTATATCCCATATATATTTTGCACAAGATTTTGCTTGTCAGGTACATTTATGTAGCCCCTAATGTTGCCCGCAGCAATAAACAAGAAAACGTAACTACAATAACGCTCAGCTTTACCAACTTTACACGGACAAAGGTACCCTGAACAGGCACGTGTACTCTAATTACCAACCCTAACAATCGTCTGGCAAAAATTCTACAACCCAGCCCGACTCAATTCCGAGAATTTGCATAAAACCCGAGCTTTGACGTTTCGATTTTCGCTTAATTAACACTCGTTGGGGCACCGAAAGAGTTAGATATTCCTCTCGCTCCCGTCCGTTTCCGCTGTCTTCATTTTGAATTTTCCCGACTTTATTCGATGGCAATAAATTGACGTCGCCGAAGTTTCGCCCGTCTTTTGATAGTCCAATAATTTTATCTTCATCAGGGTCTGCTCCGTTATCGCGGAATCATGCGATACAATTCGCTTCTAAACCATATTCATCCTTAGGTACAGTCCATTTCAAATACGAAGGCCCGGTGCCACTCGAAACTTTTGTCATTTAATTGGTCCACCTACAAATTGGCACGTGTCGTCCACCGATGTATGCAAAGAAAATGGCCAGACCTTCTTTTGTTATCACTGATCCTATTGTTGACGCCTAATGACTTTGCCAAGTGGAATCGGGCCTTCGCATTTGAAATGGACTAAGCTTGTTTCAATTAGTAAACATCCCTCGAATAGCAATTTTTTCTATCCTCAAAGTGCACACATGACAAAAGAACGAATACCTCAATATCACGCCAACTTATTTCGATAATTCGTTTTTAATCGACTACAAAACAAACCAAGGTGGTCCCGCTCGCACCAAGTCAGGCTATAATGATGGGATCTTGGAGAAATCGGTTGAAGTCGGTTTTTTATTTTTTTATTAGTGCGACAAAAGAGTTTGAGGCAGACAGCGTTTCGTTCGCGACTCAGTGTGAGCGATTTGCATCTTGGCTAAGCACCCTGATGGTTTCAGAGAAGTGTATGTCGAAGTTGTAAACTTGTTCCCTACTCAAGACGAGTAAGTATAAAAAGGCTATACATTTCTCTACGTGGTGACCGTGGAGATTCCGTGTATTACCATAATACGCCGTCGGGAGATTAAACTTCGGCGTATGACGTCGCTCGTATAATTCAATAGTGGCAAACTGATTCCCAACTCCCCTTCGTCTCCTGATTGATCGGCGATTTACGTCGGGAGCGATGCGCTCCGCAACTTCTGTTGCCTTTGTCACTGCATGCAAATACGATCTCCGACAATAATTAGCTTTAGCTCGTCCGAATCGATTTTCAAATTAACCTGAGAGCCATTAAAATGTCACAGGGTGATGTGGGTAGATACGGATACGGTTTCGGAGCTTGGGTAATTAATTATTTATAGTTTTTATAAACGTATCTAGGGGTAAAGGCGTAGCGGTCTTTACAAATTTGGTTATTAATTCCGAGCTAATGAGCAAGGGGTAGTCAGGAGAGTGACGGATGGGCGCATGTCCTTTTCCTTCGTTGGGGACTGTCGAACGTGCCGTCCTTTTCGGGTCACTCTCAATTTGGCTGACCCCGTTCCGAGGGTCCGTTTGTCGGTCCTGGCACTGTCATATTCGCTGTCAATTAAATACTTTCTGTTGCGATGACATAAATTTACACGGACGGTTGAACTTTCCACTCCAAGTGTGCTGAAGAGGTTATTAACGCTTCGCCGGTAGGGTTAGCAGAGACTAATTTAGAGTGCTGATGAAATTCGTACATTTTCTAAAAACTGCTGCATTGGTTTATTACGATCCTGTTATCTCGATGTTAATAACTCAGATACTCATTAACCGGGATGGTGTTTTCCACAGCGTGTAAAAATAATGCTGACAAAGAGGTACGGCCGGCTCCAAAAATATATTAACGTTTTTGATTCTCGTGCCATGGGTATACTTCTGAATTTCTGAAATCTATACATATTTTAGACGCACAGTCATACATCGTACAGTCAATCAAGATTTACCTTACAAATTTTCACACAATATTTACACTTCTAAGGTAACTTGGTTGAGCGGACATTAACAATAAGAAACTTACCTAAAAAAAATTTATTACCGAAATTTTACATTATTAACCATCTATTTTGTATAATAATAATTCACAAATGTGCTAACAACAGTCAGAATGCATTCATAGAACTTCTACTTATCTAATTAAGTTACCATTTTTCTAATCGTTCTTCCGTCATCCTCATCAACAATCTCAAATAAGTCAACCAGGGATCCAATAGCGCCTTTTTCTCAAAAGAACGGTTCTTTTTTCGTTCTTCGGTATATACGTTCTTTGTTAATGGAGTAATTTAAAATACTTTGTCGTTAATTACATAAGACATTGAGTATTACACAAAGAGTATAAAACATTTTAAAATATTGGGCTATTTCAAGGTTGAATTAAACTTTCACGATTACTCATATTTTAAAGACAGGACTTCAGGATATAATTAAACGTATCTAAGTTTACTCGATTAAGAGTAAGACCCGTTTGTCTTTAAAATATTTCGAGGTTTTTCAAAAAATCCGGTTCCGATACCTGACGTCAACACCTCCCAGCGGTAACCCTGAATGTTGAATAGCTAAAGACGGCTCGCGAACGAGACTCATTGGTGCACTCGACCGAAGACAAGAGGCTTCGGACTCGGGCATAACTTCAGGCCTAGGTCTTAGTCGTAAAGCATGGCAAGGGCTTAGGGTACCTACTTCCAGTAAGGCACAAGGGTATTTTCGTCGTTTATTATTTATATTTATTCGTATAGTATTTATCGTCATTTTGTCATATTCACGAGTACCCTTCTGTTTTGATAATCTTCTCGCGTGTCATTGAAGTTTTTCTTTACATTGTTATAAGCGAAAGTTTCAATTTTTTTTGTACAGTCGTCATAAAATATATTGGAGCGGGATAATTATACCTGGGTGCTCACAAATATATAAGCAGGCCTATATTCTCACGACGTTAGAGTGCATTTTCAGATATTTTTGAGCGCCGTGGCCGCTCCGATATATTTGTTGGTGACCATACTCTTTGAATTTTGTTCCTAAAATATTACGTTACGGTTGTTTTCTACGAAGCCTTATTGAAACTGTGTAGGTACAGGTACTATGTCGATTTGTGTAAATTTTTCTCTTAATTTTTATCGTAAAAAATGGCATTTGCGTTTGTCTGGAAGCGGAAAAATTAAGTAAGCCTACTTTTCGGGTAAATATTTAAACTAACATTAAAAAAGGGACTGACATTCTTAAAGATGACATTATATTAAAAGACTCTAAATGCATAAGGAATGTAAGAGAAGATATATCTTGAATTCTGGCAATTGACAATATTGACATAAAAAATTGCAAGCACTGCATGACAATGACATCTTTTATCATTTATCAACGTGAATCAGAGACTGATACTATATCTGATAATGACGCATGTCTTAATTATGTACAAATTATACAAATAGACAATAATGAAAGTGCGAGAGTAATAAACAATGTACTTAGCTCGGATCAATTTGGCCTTACGTTTTTTTATTTCGGCTTTCATCTTCATTTTTACTTTGATTACGTATTATTTTATCATATTTCTACAAGCAACTGGTGAGGGTGAGTCAAGATTACTTAAGATTGCAGAAAATTGCAGAGAGAAAAGGCATTATCGAGTTAAACTTTACGTAACTTATACTTGAAAACTAGTACGGCAACAGCACCTTTTGTAGAAAAGTAAGGACTTCTTCATCTAGTAATGATTTGCCAGTCCCAAGTTTGCTTATCAACAGCGCAAAAACCTGATTCCCACAGCAACCAACGTGCATCTCCAATTCATCCGGTTGTATTAAGTCAGGCTACTGTTTACGGGCCCGACTGTCGCCCGAGCAAAAATAAATACTGTAAAGTGTCCTCTCTCCGCTCTACTCGGTGATTTGTGTGTCTACCTGCCATCAAGACTACCTCCGGAAGAGTCTGCATTAATATTAAATCCGATATCCCATTATAAATTATTTATTTCAAACCTCCATCATTCCTGGATCCTTGTCCGGAGCATGTCGAGCAATTTTGGATGGAAATTACACAATATCTATCCATGTCCATCCATAGATTCAGAATACCCTACATTTTCGTAATACCAGTTTAGTCAACATGTTTTTTAATTTTTAATAAACCTACGAGAACAAATGGCATTCTACTGCAGAAAGATAATAGAAATGCTTTATTTGACGAGCAGAGCAAGCATTATAATGATGTACATCAAATAGTACTATTAACAGCCCAATAGCTGATAAATTGTACTAAAAGTAAGCAATCACGCGAAACAAATATGCGGTCGCACTCACTATTAGTCTAGCAATCTAGCTAGTGCCTTAATAATTATACACCTTTAACCCGGCGAGAGTGTGGTGAAAAAAAGTTAAACAAAAATAAACGCTAAATATATTGAAACAAGTCAAACGCAGGGTATGAGATACCCTGCCACACTCCCGCCGGGTTAATGCCTTCATATTATTCATAGTAGTATTGGTATTGTTAGAACCTTAGAATATTTAAACCGATCAATTTTGTCGAATATAATAGGTAAATATATATATTTTTTAATTCAATCCTGCTGAAATCAAGTCCAATTCTAAAGGTGCATTCAGACCAAACAAGCATTCGCTCATTCTATCCGCCACTCTACGAAATACGTTTTTTACACAAAATGTGATTCGTCGAAATTCGTTGATTTCGTAGTGTAGGGGATAGAATGAGCGAATGCTCGTTTGATCTAAATGCGCCTTAACAGGTATTCAGAGTAAGTAGTCGAAGGGACCACGGAAAAAACATGTCCAGTGCTTAAAAAAATCAGGGCAAATTTCAAGTTTCTTATCCTGTTAAATGTTAGGTGGTTTTTCCTTCCGTAATTTGAATTGACTAGACATGTTCTTTCCTTGGACCCTTCAGATATGCTTCTTTGCTCCATCTAGTGTGTGAGCTGCACGTGTGTGCCACGAGATGGATAGTATCCCCAAGTCGGTATAAATATTTATATTCCAAATGGCTGGTCGCATAGGACTCGGAGGCTTAGGCAAATGGCCGTTTGCGGTGCTGTTTAAATAGTTTCAACGTCTGCCCAGTTTAGGTTCTGCATTAAATAAGTCTGTGTCTTTAGTTTCACGGTCTATAAACGTATTCAACTCTATCCACATACATCACATCATCAACCTCTTTCAGTCCTTTTTAGGGCTCAGTACCCAAAGATGGGACCCTATTACTAAGTCTCCGCTGTCTGTCTGTTTGTCTTTCGCTGTATTTCGTGAACCGTGATAGTTAGACAGTTGAAATTTTCACAGATGCTGTATTTCTGTTGCCACTAGAACATACTAAAAAGTAAAATAAGATATTTAAGGGGGCTCCCATACAACAAACGTGATATTTTATAATAAATTCATAATAGTACGCGAGTCCGCCGCGCACTTGACCGTTTTTTTTATTGCTAGGCCCTCTCTTAATGCCTATGCGTACGGACGGACGCATTAGGAGGTTATTATTGTCCATAATTGCTACGCTGGGCATGTGGGTTGTGTTTCGAAATTTTCGAAGTACCTAATTTGTGCTAAATAAATAAAAAACTCTACTTAATACAGAAATCACATTAATAAATACTATTTATTAACAAGGAAACATAAAAAATTGTATTAAGCGCGATTACTCAGTTTATTTAAATTATTATTCGAAAGTATAATATAGATGTAGATGCACACTTTAATTTAGTAATCATCTTTAATGAAATTAATGACATACTCGTATTGTTACTGAAAAGAAATTAAGAGCCATCTCGCGGGTGCTACTTTATTTAAGTTGATTAAGCGTATCTAAATAAGTGGCTTAATTTTGTATTCGTTAATTGTTACAGTAATCAACATGAACAACAGTACATTTTTTTATTTTTTTTGTAAATAAATAAAAAACATAAAATAAGTATTTTTTAAGTTACAGTTATGCTCGAAACTTCAGGATAATATTAAACGTAAGTTTATGCGATGAAGTCCCCTTTATCGTTAAAATATAAAATATGAATGATAATCGTGAAAAATTAAATCAATATACAGTAAAAAAACTCGGCCCCTATTTTCTTTTTAGGAGTATAATATCGTCGGCTGACAAGCAAAACTCACTATAAAAACTGTCACTACTCTTAGCAACCTCTTATGTCAGTATTGAATCAAAACTGAGATACGAACCCTATTTCAAGTAGGTATTTGTTAATTAGTGAGTTTTGGTTCTCAACCGACGATATACCAGTTGTTTTTGGTATGGAAAGTGTACCTTCAACGACACTCGCACGTGTAAGTTTAGAAACAGTTCCTTGGCGCCGCACTGTCTACCGCTAACGGTAAGTGGCATAAGTGTCGCTCAAGTTAAAAGGGCCTAAGTCTCATACAAGTTGTACAGGGCTTGGTCTTTTTTCCACTGGACACAGACATAGACACTGGAGTTAAAGTCGGCTGTTACACACGTCAGATTGTCAACCGTGCCACATGTGGAAGTTAAAACTTAAGTTTGTATGCAGTAATCCATAGAAGTTTTATCGTAAAGTCGGGTAACATTGCCCACCCAAAAAAAACCATCTCGGCAAATTAATAATTGAACCCTAAACTTGGCAGAATTAAAAAAAAATCTCGCATTCTAGCCTCCTCGCCGCTGTGTAGAGCAAAAAATTTTCTTTAAAAAAAATACAAAAAATGGGTCAAAAAGTATGTATCTTTCAAAATACACTGCCAAGTTAAGGGTTTTAAAACATGACTATTTCCTTGACATCGTTTACTTAAAGTGCCATCTTTACATTTATTTAAGTCAATCAAAGCGTTTTTTCGTGTGAGCAATGTTAATGTAAACCCGACATTACCGGTAGGTACCTATTTCAAGTTATTGTTCAATGTTATACTCGTACATACATAAACACTTAGGAAAAAGAAATTAAAGACACATATTATATTAGAATGAGTACGCATTTTTAACCGCCGGAGGTGGTACTCAATTCGACTGTTTTTTTTAATATTATTATTTATTTATTTAATGTAATGAGCACACTATGTGAAACATCCAAGAATCAAACGATGCATAGGGCATAGACAAAAGTAGACAATTCCATAAGCGTCAGTCGTCACATCACATGTCATTCTTAAACTTCAATAAAGCACGCATCGGATTTAATACCTCATCTCTTTCACTCTTAGCTGGTTCAAGCCAGCGGAAAGGGGACAGCTATGACCATACTGAGGTCATAGGAACTATACTGAAGTTCCTAACGGTGCGGCCCTTCGCGAACTGAGAGGTTATCAACCGCTTGCAGCGGCAGGGCACTGCGGTTTGTTGTACTCAAGCCTAGGTTGAAAAAAAATCTGACTCCAAAAACTCAATAAAAATATTAAAAAAATCATGAATAGTGAGGCTATAGGATACTTTAAAATAAAACTACTCGTATGTCGAACGTAATCGGTCTAGCCGTATTTGAATAACTACGGAACCTTGGGCACACACTATGCGTGTGCCTGCGATCATAAATATAAACATGGATATCTAACGCGAGTACAAAAATGCCCCAAAAATCAATTGTGTAATTGAGCCAACATGGGTAGGACTTTTCTTAACACCGCGCATAATGCATTTATCGGCGCAACATCTTTGACAAAAATACAAATAGAAAATAGACAATCAAAACTTTGATAGGCCCATCAATACAATTTTAAAATAGTGGTTTAAATTTATAAGATAATATAGAAAGTCATTAGCGTGATGACATTAAGAGGAGGTGAAATTTTATAACGAAATTTCAACCGTTTTTGAAAGGCCTTTTAGTATGGCGTGCAGCTTCCATGTTTCATTTGTTCGTAGACAAGACCCGACATGCCGGCCGGTTTTTATACGTTTCAATCGCCATATACGCGGTCCTTGCTAGACCCGTGTTCACGCTCCACTCTTCTATCATCAAACAGCACGAGTCAATCGCAATTCGAATCGCAAACGACAAAAACCTCACTAATAGCACTCCATATTTAGCCCGTTTTCTTCCCCACAACTTTATACCTTATCACCTAGCTGTACCAACTAAAATGAGTGTAGTGTTCGACGCGACGGTAATGGACAAATAATGCACGTCCCATTATAATGTTGTTTGGACCCATTTGGCTGCGATATGCTGCTGTAATCGCCCCGCCTTAATCTGCTGTTACGTGAAATTAGTTCATGCTCACGCCGGCTACTGTGTCAATGGCTGTGAAATGGTTTTCTGGAAATATATGCCCACTTGAAGGGTAAATGGAAAGAACCTTAAGGCCAAGCCACACCAGGATGCTTAGCCAAGTTGCCAATCGCTAACGCTTAGTAGCGTATCGTAGTTTTCCCTCTCTGTCACTCTTTCATATTACTGCGACAAAGACAGTTAGCTGACTTTCGTTTAGGATTGACGATTAAGCGTTAGCGATTGGCGACTTGTCTAAACACCCAGATGCGTGTGCAGCACTAGCGAGCGCGCTTGTTGCGTGCGCGTTGTAGCGTATGTAAATATCATATAACATGGCACACCGCTTGCGTGACGAGCATGTGCATGTGACTTCGCGTTGTTTTTTCGGTGTGCCATCTAAAATGACATCTCGTAAGCTACAACGCAAATGCACGCGCGCATCTGCTGTGGCTCGACCTTTAGTCACATTCTGAAGCGGTTTGAGAACTGCTAAAGGTGCGTTTAAACCAAAAGAGCATTCGCTGTTCTAGCGCCCGTTCTACGAAATCAACCAATCACGTTTTGTGTACCGATCGAATTTCGTAGAGTGGGAGGTTAGAACAGCGAATGCTCTTTTAATTTGCACGCACCTTTAGTGCTTATCATGTCATGGACTCATGGACCATACATAGATCTTTTTGAAAGTTCAACCTAATGTCGTACTAAGGATCAGTTTATCGCGAGCATTGTGAAATAAAAATCAGAGTTTCCAATAAAGGTGAAATTAGACATTTTACGAGTACTGTTCACAAAGTAATATAAGTTAACACATTTGTTAGTCTTAAGGAAATCTTAATTTAAAACAAAAAAAAAATCTAAAAAAAAAACAATATTTTTGTCCTTCTCTTCCATTCCATTCCCTCTTTCTCATTTCAAACACGGCAAATCGATCATATAGGCTAAGGTTTTTAATTATGTACGAGTAGGTCTAGGTACAAATATTGGGTGAATCAATTTTTTTCTGTCTGTTATTGCCATGGTTACGGTCGCCTGAGTCACGCTGGTTTTACGCAAAGTTATGCTACTTAAACTATGAAAACATACATTTTTCTGGTGTTAATGGGACACCTACAGACAAGCATTACTTGCACGTTTGCCTAATTTAAGTAGCATAATTTTGCATAAAACCAGCGTGACTCAGGCGACCGTAACCATGGCAATAACAGACAGAAAAAAGTTGATTCACCCTATTACAAAAATGATATAAGAGCGGTTTCCGTAAGAATCAACTATTTATTAGAAACGTAAAGAAAAATAACAGCTATGTGTATTTGTGTATAGCATGTGGCTGTTTGTACGTGTGTGTGTGTGTGTGTGTGTTAAATAAAAAATGTAGGTGCTAGAACTAAATGATAAAATAAAATGACTATTCATAGTTTCCAATCTTCATTAAAGCCTTAAACTACTTCATATCACGTTATCTATCATGTACTACATCAATAAAATTAGAAATTCAAACAATATCAAATACAAATCAGAAAATATTAATCCAACTCTATTGAAATGTACATTCCGCCAAATTCGAATTTTCAAAATAATTGAAATGACAGCACGCGTACTTGCCAATGTCATGTGTATTGTATTATTCCATGTCGAACTCAAGTTATCAATTGCAAGGTGACATTGGAAATACCCACCGATAAATGTGACATAACACAATAATATTATGTTCGCCAAAAGGCAGACTGCCTGTCACCTGTATGAGGCTTTAAACGATTTTGTAGAGTGATGTAAATAGAACAATTCTGGGAGTTTATTCATTTTCTAATGATCTACCAGCCGTGTGGTGACGGCAGTAAGAATACATTTGTCAGCACCTCATCTCGTCCTGTGATTGAAGTGTCACTGACCATTATTTGATAAAAGATTGATAATGGACTTTCCAATTCACGGTACAGCTACAGAAACTAGAAGATCGCTTTGGGTCAAAGTGTAGGGTCAAAATTCTTTTCGTTGTCTTGTTTCATTCCACTCTGTCACAAAATCACCACTGCGACACGTTTTTTATTCCAGTAATTTGATCCAGGTATCCATTATGGTGCATTGAGATCAAACGAGCATTCGCTATTCTAACCCCCTACTCTACGAAATTTGATCGTTACACAAAACGTGATTCGTTGATTTCGTAGAGTGGAAGATAGAATAGCGAATACTCGTTTGATCTGAATGCACCTTTAGGGTCCCATCAACAAGATAAGGCCCAAAACAGGGATGAGTACCTATAGTTTTCTATTCTTTGTTAGTGACAGGTTAGTCCAGCCAGACTACATTTCATATTTGAATAGGACAGTCTGACCTCCAGCCCTTTTCACGAACATGATTCACACATACGAGGCAATCATTTAACGCCTGGTTGCCGCATTATCGCATGTCTACTTGTCTAGCCCAGACATTGTGTTTTAACGGCCTAGATCTAGATTCAGACGTCAAACTAATGGTTCTATTTGTCTAGTGGGGAATTAGTTTCTGCTAAAATTGTATTTATTCGCTAAAATATAGTTTGCAGATTAATGTGGTTTCGCTTTGATAATCCGATTGTTCTTGTTATACAAATTGTTTCGTTGTTTCTACGAATACCATTTATATTGTATTATATCTGAACGATTAAGATTATATTTTATTGAATGCATTTATCATATCTTATTTAATCACTATTTGGAAAATAGGAATCGTTTTGCATTTAAATCGTAAATGAGCTACATGTATTACATAATTGTAAAGTCATTTTATACTTTCTATTGTTATCTACTCGTACGTTTTCATATTAAGACTTAATGCCTCATCATCATCATCAGCAGCCTATGATAGTCCACTGCTGGACGTAGGCCTCTCCTATTAACTATGCGTACAAACGCATTAGGAGGTAACTGCCCATAATCCCCACGCTAGTCCACTATGATAACGCTGCTGCCCATAAACAATCTTTTATCAAATAATGGTCAGCAGTGACACTTCAATCCCTTAGTCGACTCTTACGACTCTTAATGCCTAAAATCAAACCATGAGTTTGATTTTTTTTCCCTCTCATTGTTTATTCTTGTTTTTTTTTTGGCAATAAACGTTTTTTATTTTTATGCCTATTATGTACCTAATTTTAAGTTTTTTCTACTATTAGTTTGTCTCTAAATCAATGAAAAGATTAAGCTAATTAATAAAATAAATAGGGTACTTTCATAATTTTCCATAGAGAAATAAAACACAGCCTAATTTCAGCCCTCACGCGACAATATTGAATTGGAATTAACATTAACCTATCCACTTCGTTATAAGCGAATTATGAAACACATTTAAATCAACGAGAAAGCATTCCATTTTCTATTTAATGATCATACGGTAAAGTCTAACCTCGAATGACTATGTGTT